>CABFVX010004970.1:0-21201 GCA_902151425.1 Timema shepardi
CTGTTTCTATAGTGGGGGAGCTGAAATTATATTAGGCCTAAGCTTAAAGGATGTCCTGGAATAGGATGGGGGCGTTTTCTATTAATTTATAAATTACCGCGTGTGGAAAATTAAACTTAATCTTTCTACTGGAGAAATATTTTATTTATTTTGTTGAAAAAAATTTTGCCATAAAAAGTGCAGAAACCCGAATTTAAACTCGCCCTTCCTACCATTTCGCCTTAACAAGGGGCGGAATGACTCAGAGCATATCAGGCGCATTACTTATCACATCGTGTCTATCCGCGCTTAATTGTTATAATTCAATATATTTGAGTACGTTAACATTTTAGAGTAAATATGCCAGAATTTGGGGGTGGAGGAATTTATTTTAGATAACTAAACCTACATAACTAATTACCATGTAAAATAGTATATAGCTACCCATTTTGAACAAAATCGCTAGAAATTAGCACATAGCTACGCAATAGCTGGAATAGTTGATTTTCTAGCTGCCAGATAAGGCCTCACGCCCTGAAAATGGGACATTAGGTACAGTACGTTCCAACAATTGCCGTGATCCTCTTCCGTCCGGCCACATTCCTTCGAGAGCCACTTGTATTCACAGCGACTGTTTTCTCTGCTTTGTTATTCTCTTTGCATTGTGGCGAATACAGATCAGATAAAACACAGTGGGGGCACAAAGGTTGGCTGCACTGCATTCATTCATTAAATGTTCGTTGGTAACCCTTGAGGTTATTCCGTGTCTGGAATATATTTCCACTGTCAGGTTTACCTTAAACGTTTATATCTTTTTTATAGTCACATACTATAATGAGACTCTCACCGGTGGGCAAGTGGATTAAGGCGTGAGACTCTACTTGTCTGGTTTAGTGGGATTTGAATCCCAGCCAGGTGAATCGAGGTGATTTTTCCTAAATGAAATTCTACTTTTATTCCCCACAAATGCAAGTAAATTTCCTCTAAATTCGACTTTCCTAAGCCCGATACTAATAAGGTAAATACTAATGGATTCTCCGAGTGGGCAGTCATTCTGAACTCATAAAAACATATATACATTTTTATTTCTAACATAGGCGCCAGGTTTTGTCGTCCAAACATTCCTGGTCTTATTCTGCAGTTCTGAGGTTGGGACCTCACGTTGGTGCCGCTATTTCTGTCCGATAAGATGATGGGATGATAATGTGGTGTTAGTAGACCATGTCAGTCATAGGAACAATTCCCCTTCGTAAAATACCTGTAATACCACCGGAAATCTAACCCAGGACCTCTGGATTGGTAGCCAGCAAGGCTGAACACTAAACCAAGAGGCCGACCATAAGTGGACCTACCATAGTTCAGAACTAAACATCTCCGAATCACTAATATCCTCCCTTCCTCTCAGACTATAGTCAGGACTAAACATCTCCGAATCACTAATATCCTCCCATTCCTCTCAGACTATAGTCAGGACTAAATGTAGACTCTCCCAAAATTTCAACCGAAGTGGTCGATCACTTACGCAATCTCAACACCTCAACAAGTTTAACAGTTTGATGGCTTATCTAATTAGGTGGTTAATCTGTCTTCTAAGCCAGGTAACCCAAGATCGATTCTCAGTAGAGCTAAAAAAATAATAGGCCTATATAATTGGTAAATTTGGGACATTTTTCTCAGTGATGATTTAAGCCTGAGGTACTGGGTGTTTTATTTTTCTAGAATTAAGCTAGTTTTACAAGTCGTGTTCTGATATTATCAATCACTTGAGAAAGTTTACTTTAAATACCCCTAATTAAATTTACACAACTGTTTAGGTGGCCACATGGTTTAAGGAGTCACTCTCATGTTAGACTAGACTGCCGATGACAGAGAGATTAGGGTTCAAATCCTGGTCGTTTACATTTAAGGATGTCTATCCTAAATGGTTTTCCAATCTTACTCTCCGAAAACGCATGTACACTTCCTCTATATTCAACATTCTTCATACATAATCTCATAAGCGTTATTATTTAATATGCGTATGGCCTGAACAGGTAGTAAAACACGGAGAACCCCTTTCAATTAGTCACCTGTATCTAATAATTTACAAATGTAACCACAGTATTTTATATTTCAACTAGCGGATCGCTCGTTGCATCGATGGCTGCAGATTGTCGTTTTAAAATACACTCGAAATTTGTATTGGGAAGAGTTACTCACTCAACTTTCTAGTTAAAAGTTCACTCGTCGAATATACATTGAGTTTTTGGTGTTTTCGTGAATGGAGAGTGTGAAACTATTTAGTGAAAACCGCCCTCAGTGAACCCGATTCGAATTCGAACCCTTGTCTACTCATCAACCACAATCCAGTTTTAACACGAGAGACACGCGTGAGACCATGCGACCACTGATGCTGGTAACGTGTATGTTGTACGTGAATAAAAGTTACTGCATGCACTGTAATGAGTATGGAGTATAGTCCGCTAATTGTGTGGGAGGGAGACATAAGAACCTGTTTTAGGAACTTGTTTTCTTTATAACTACTTCTGGCGAGGTTTGTATCTGGGATCCTTACTTCACATCTGGGCCTTAATTACTGTAGAGTACACATGAAGGGGGATTTTTCACTGAGGTGTCCAAATATAAAATAATATTTCCTAGACCACGTCTTACTATCTGTTCGGGTTATACGTCTGTACCTGAAATTGAGTGAAAGAAGAGTAAAAAATCACGTAGCCGTTCGGGATTCGAACTCCAATACTTCCTACATATTCAATCGAGAGGGACGCCTTAAACCACGAGGTCAACACACGGGTGAAATATAAAATAGCTGCTGAGACAGAAACGTATTGAAAATTAAACTAAACTTATCTACCAACGCATTTTTTTGGGGCCAAAAAAGTGTTTTTGCGATACAACTGTAAATATACAGTCACGTTGTCTTTCATCCCACCGTAAGATGTTTGCACAAACAGGGCTACCAACTGCTCCAGTCTATAATATATCATATCCTCCGTGAGTGAAGTTCATCACGTGACTTGACTCACCACGCGGCCACGCCTTAGAACAATACAAACAACGAGTGCAGTCTTGCCAACATTACAGGTCCCATTGTTGACATTTGGTGTTGTTTTATCAATCCTTGTGGCGTTGCCGTGAATAATCATTATTCCGGAAGACGGGGTTGGTTCTCTGCTAGGTTGGTACTAGAGTCCTAGGTGTTTGGCAGTGGAAACTGAACGAGGTATGGCAATCTGGCAAGCGCAGTCCAAATTTAATTGAAACAGCCATATCTGACAGCTATAAAGGCCACTAGATATACGTTCCCGTATTCATACGTCAAGTCATGGGATCTGCAGCTGTCAACAATCAGTGCCTATAAGATAACACTAATAATATAGTATTATCTTATAAATTTTGTGCGTGAATTATATTTTTGTATATTCTAAAAGACACTTCCGATGACAATTGGACAATATCCAGGATTACATTTCTGTAGAAGGGTCAGATTAATCAATCATACCTTTAATAATCCGGTAAAATTGTTTTGTTGAGGTTCTTGTAGAATGATTCATGACATAATAAAGCACGGAAATAGCCGGCTCCAGCCAACACACAATGCCTTGGCTGGCTGTACAAATGTACGGCAAATATGATTGTTCACGTTGCATTCAAGAAATAGTTCAACAAGTCATCGATAGTAGTTTTTTCTAATTTATTGCCATGTATTTAAATTTTAGTTATATTTTGTATCAGTTGTCATGGGAGGGTATAGTAGGGTGGTGGCATATTCCAAATCACCCCAAACTTTCAGTTACGTGGTAGGTGATGAATTAAAATGTACCAATTAGCTTCAAAATGTTTTTATAGATTACCCTTTAAAATTAAATACGTACTAAGAGGTGGCATTTGACAAATTTCGCAGCTCTATTTGCTGTATGTAGAAATTTCCTGAGAAAGTATGTCCTACATATTTATTATTCACACGTTATAGTTCCAGCACCCTCATTTATTTATGAGGTGAACATAATGAGACTTGGAGTCGGCTATTAAGGAGTATCTGTAGAAAATCTAAAGATAAAAACAATTGAGGTATTTGACGTGCATTTTCTGAACCAACTGATTATATTAGCACAATACTTATAAGCTAATTTAATATAGAACAGACACAACATCTAGCCCCAACCGTTACCTTATCACTGTGAAGGGAGAAACCCACATTTGACCAATGATACACATTTCGGCCATGCCAGGAATCGAATCCAAGACTTCCGACTCAGACTATAGACACGCTAACGATAGAGCTAAGTTGTCGGAATCTAAGATTGTAAATTTGTTCGCATGGATTATGATACAAAATTTAAAAATATTCTATTTAATATTATATTTTTAGATCAAACTAAACACAAAAAGGAACAAAGTTTTAATTATTTTCATTTAAGAACTTTAGATATAGTAAAAAATGTTATTTCAAATTTTAATAGTTTTTACTTTCTCGTTACCTTATGGGTAGAGAAGGTATTGTGGTCGTCAAAAAATCAAACTTGAGATTTTGATGAATGTTAACGTTTCATGACCCCCCGATTCCAAATAAGTGGTTTTTGAATTTCCTTCTGTCTGTACCTCCAACTTGAGCATAAACTATTTTAACGATCAGGCTAAAACTTGGTATCTAGGGATTTCATAGTGTTGCCCTGAAGTTTTTTTTTTGAATTGGATATCTAACCCTATCACTAAGGGTAATTTAATTAAGGGAAAAAAGAGAAAAAAGTTGATTTTATCCAAATCGTCTATAACGATTTCGATTAAATTTCATTTCAAAACATTTATAAATATTCCAAACAAAATGGCTACTCTAAATATTTCGGCAAAATGACTTTAAGGACTCCGGTCTGAAGTGTAAATTCTCATTTTTTATTAAATATCCGAAACTATTTGAGATATGAAATTACTTATCATTGCAAATATGTATAACTATTTATAACACAAGTATTTTATTCGAAACATATTTTTATAAAACCAATAAATTTCAAACTATACGCAAATATATATATTATTTCTTCCAAAACTAAAGGCGACCGTAAAAAAAAATCTAACCTGAAACGTTGATTAATGTCAACATCTCATGACCCTCCGTGCCCTAAAAATTCGTATTTGCAATGCTACTGTATGTGTGTCTTTTTAACCCCAAAATTAAGAGCAGTTTAGTAAAAAGTTAAAAGAGAAAATATCAATTTTCTCAAATTCTGCTCTAACGATTTTGATTAAAATTCGTATCTAGGCGTTGATTAAAGTTATACACAAACTGGCTATTTTCATCTTTCCATGAAAATGACTTATAGGATACTTCACAGAAGCGGAAATGTCCGTATTTGAGATACTAATTAACCTTTTGTAAAATCGTAGAGCTATTAAAAAGTAAAAATAAACTTTTATATGAAATATATTTTTATAAAACCAACCGTTTCTGAGATATTGGCAAATACACTAATACAATTTTGTGAGCTTTAGTTGTAAATAGATACTACTGAAGTTTTAAAGATGTGAACCCCCTAATAAAATGTCGACAATTTTAAAACGGAAGACTACATTTTAATACGGTGTTGACCCCTGGGGACTCAATATCTATATTTTTACTTTCTCACCACCTTACAGGTAGAGCAAGTATTGTGATCGTAAAAAAAAAATTGGGCTCAAGATTTTGATCGATGTCGACGTCTCATGACCCCCCGAACCCTAAAATGTGGTTTTGGCAATGCTGTCTATCAGTCTGTCCATCTGTCTGTCAGTTTGCACCTTGGGCTAGTACCTAAAATATTTTACCGATTGGGATAAAACTTGGTATCTAGGGTTTTAATAGGCTTACTCCGAGGAATTTTTGGAATTGGATATCCAACCCTAAAATTAAGGGTAGCTTCCTTAGGGGCGGAAAGAGAAAAAATATATTTTATCAAAATCGACTTTAACGATTTTGATTAGATTTCGTTTCCGAGCTCTGACCATTATTATAAACCAAATGGCTACTCTCAACTTTTCGTCAAAATTAATTTAAGGGTTTCGGTCTGATGCGTAAATTCTAATTTTTAGTTTTATCTTCGTAAGTCCTTGAGATATGAATATTACTTATCATTGCACACATGCGAATATATTTTTAATACACATCTTTTACTGAAATATATTTTTATAAAACCAAAAGTTTTCAAGCTATAAACAAATATATATTTGTTTTAACTTTTAGAACACTTTTAAGGTAAAGTATTATGACCGTCAAAAAATCTGGCCCGAGATAATGATGGATGTTGACGTTTCATGACCCCCCGAACCCTCAAAAGTGGTTTTTGCAACGCTGTCTGTCTGTGCGTCTGTACAACCCTAAAATTAATAGCAGTTTACTAAAGAGTGAGTAGAGAATAATTCAATTTTCTCACAATCGGCTATAATGATTCTATCTCTCTCATTTTAGACTCAATAGTCAATAATTACCTATTTTATTGGTCAAAACGTATAAAGGAGAAATTTAATAGCAATGCGATAACCATAAGATGTGTATCCCTTAGTAAAATGATGAACATTTTAACCGGAAGTCAAAATTTTAATACGAAGTTTTGACATTAGGGGACCAACTATCGATATTTTTTTATTGGGGGTCCAAATATACAAATGAAGACGTTAAATCTTTAAAGAGAAAATTATTAAATTTAAAACCATGAGTCAAAAATTGTTTTACATATGTATAGTGTAATTTTTTCTCGGGTTCACTAGTGTATATTATATTAAGAACTGAGTAAATATCTCCATTTTTAAACAATAGAGTGAGAAAGTCCGTGTGGAGTCCGGTATCATTTATTTGAGTATATTCTCAATTAAATTATGTGTTTATCAATCTTTTCTTTAATTATTATTATGGTTCATATTTTTATTTTTCTCGGAAATTCTCCCCCTCCACTCCCTTAATAACCCTTCTCACCCTCCATCCATGATTTACAAAATTGTAGCAGTGTCAATATAGTTTGTCCACTGGTGACGGTAAGGAATAGATCTGAGACTTCCAAACCAGAATATGATGAGTTAATGGTTAACCCAGAAGTTCTCGAGATTTTTGGCTACGGCTCACCGTTCATTGTTGTGAGTCCTCAACATGAAAGTTGGCAACACTGTGGTAGACTCGGGCATGCGCATGCGTAGAGGGACTTCTCTTAGTTGAACAGGAAATGCCTGTATGTGTCCTTTATTCGACTACAAATTGAATTTTTTGTTTAAGAAGCGACAATATTTTCATTAATTGCTCAATTCTTTGATTGAAAAATATTCAATTCTCTGGAAAATAAATATATTAAGTCTTTCAAACACTTTTCTCTTATATAGTTTCAAAAATTAACATAAGATGAAACTATATTTAGTTTTTTTTTTATCAACAATAACATAACGGCTAGAATTTTACGGCCCACCTAGTGAATTTCATGGCGCACTGGTTTAACTTAACTGGGTTAACCTGAAAACTTAGGTAATTGTTTAAACGGTCTACCTATGGGCTAAGCCCACACAAACCTTTACTTAGTAGTCCACTACTCTGTCCTCGAAGATGGCCATAACGTTGAGAAACTATATCGAGATAAATCGCCGTGTTTCAATTATGTAGGCAACCCCCAGTAGATGTTGGGCTAGTTGCCTACACAAGACGTAACAGGCACTAGAAATAACCCGTGCTCCTGTATGTATGTATGTATGTATGTATGTATGTATGTATATATGTATGTATGTATGTATGTATTTATGTATGTATTTATGTATGTATGTATGTATGTATTTATGTATGTGTGTATGTATGTATGTATGTATTTATGTATGTGTGTATGTATGTATTTATGTATGTATTTATGTATTAATTATTATTATCACCTTGTATTACTACCCGTTCGGGTTATACTCACTTACGCTAATCTGTAATGGAAGGGTGATTGTGTAATGAAATGGAGGACCTACAGTTTAACTTAGGATCCGAACCACAGTGGAGGTCTGGCATTCCACACATTCACAAGTTGTGATTAATACACGTCTTGTCAGAGGTGAAGGAAGGGTTTGACATCAGATACATCTTTGCCGGGACCGAGGATTGAACCCCGGATCGTCAGCATAGAATTCTGACAACTTACCCCTAGACCACCAGGTCATTCATTATGTATGTTTATTATTATTATTATTATTATTAGCATCGCGTCTTACTACCCGTTCGGATTATACACACTTACGCTAATGTGTAATGGTAGGGTGATGTGAGATGAAATGGAGGACCTACAGCTTAACGTGGAATCCGAACCACGGTAGAGGCCTGGTATTATGTATGTATAGCTACTTTGAATTTCTTACTAATATATATATATAATATATATACAATCCTATTTTTTTTGCTGTCAACTTTAATAACGTTTATTAGTCTTATATTAATAATGTTATTTTATAGTCAGTGCCAATCTATCAAATGTTGCAGGTGCAGATAACATGACTTGACGTATGGAAAAATAAAAATAGAGCTAGTAACTGTTTACAACGGTTGGATATGTCAATTTGTAATAAAGCTGGATTATACGTATGTGTCCATATGACTCAGTGGTTTAGAGTATAATATCTAGTTTATTTCCATTTTCTGGTGCGTAGGCAAAAGTTTGTAGTCAGATTGGGGATTTACTCAGATTGACCAACAAACGGTGTCGGGTTCGATATATAGATATAACTTAATTTTTAGTCTGATTGTAAAGGAGTCATACACGAATTAAATGTTGTCAACTAAATATATGTATCGTGTATAATTGTGTATACGACTTAACTTGTAGTGTAGATCCCATAAGTAATAATTGATTACTGTATGCATCTAATATAATAATATTGATAATAATTGAGTGAATCATTTACAAAGTAATGCCTCTTATCCAACTGTTATTTAATAACAATGTTTTGTTAGTAAAAATAGCATTCATGACGTATTTATACCAATTTAATTAATCTTAACACGCTGGTTTTTATGGTTTTTATGATTTACTCATATCACGAGTCTTTGATTCAGTTTCTAATCATTTTCATAAATGAAGCCATCTACATCTATGAGATAAACTAGTTTATCTCCACGTGGTTCCTAACTGGTTTCCCACTCTTCCTCCTCGTGAATGCATGTACATTTCCTTAAAATTCCGCGTTCCTCATTACTACCCCACTAATGTAACAATGCGGTTTTATGTGTTTTACTGAACCGGCAGAGATTTATTTATCCAACAGGGTTCTTACCTCATTCCCTCAATCAAATGCTGGTACATTGTCTGAGGGTTTAACTTCCTAATCTTGCGCCCTTAGATTAATTGGAGCTAATTGAGGTTAATACACCTGCCCCTACTGAATTTCTCAGCTATTATAGATATTTTTGGTTCTATTTAATTTATTGTTAAATGTGGTTGAATAGGTTAAGTTGGGTCATTTATGAGTCATGTACTGAGAGCTTGTATTTAACATGTTCATTCCACCCTGGCTGCTTTGATTAGCACTTGCAGCTTGGAGTCACAATGGAAGTATCGCCTTTGTAGTGCACCCACGAACAAAAAACCTAAATGGTTAAGCAATTTTAAATTGTAATTGTTCAGATTAATCTCAAATTTACAAGTTAAAAAAAACTTGACGGCTTTTGTGTGATTTTATCCCCTATAGACACGTTAATTTCCTAAGTAAAAGTATCCGTCTGTTTTTTTTTCTCCCAGCGCTACTCGGGAAAGAGCCCCATGATAACTTCTGTACCTGTCCAGACACAGCCCCAGGGGAGGCACACAGCGGGGGGGCCTCAGGCAAGTACACGAGCATCCCCAAAAATATAGACCTCCTTATAACTAGTAATTATTGATACATGCAATGCACGATTCACATGGCAAACCCAAGAAACCTCTACAGCAGGCGTGTCAAACTCATTTGATCTTAAGGGCCCCATCGAACATTAAAAAAAACTGAGTGGGCCACATTAAAAAACAACTATATATTTTCGATGACTTAAGTAAAAATAATTTGTATTTATTATATTATTAATACAAAAAGAAAAAAGTAGGTCCCCTAAATAACCTATACCAATAAGGCCAGCCTAATATTTTTTTAACCAAAAATTTGAAACGTTTTATTTGCAACATTGTTGGGCAGTAAAATATTGTACCAAAGTCACTTTCAAAATTTTGTTGACAAATGTGTGCCCGTAAGCAGATATGTATCGGCTGTTAAGTTTTATTTCATGTGAGGAAACAAGTATTAACATACGTACGTGTTTCCAAACATTGCACATATTTTGTGTGAAAATTCAACCATTTTGGGGGATTGGTCCATGTCGAAGTAAGAGTACAGATTTGGTACACCAGTCTCACATGCTAGAATTATTCAAATTATGTCAAATTTCATTCCAAAATGTTGATTTATCCTATATTTTTTATAAAAAGATGAGTTCCCTAATGATTTTTAGCACTGCTTCTTACTACCCATTCATTGGTGGTTAACTTAAAGATCCGTGTGCCATACGCAATCATGGATAGGGCCACGAGTCTTCCTAAAAGCATAGTAGGCTTGGTCAGAAGTCTAGATTTCAATCCTCACTGGTAGTATGAATGATGGTTTTTTTCAATCAGTGATTTTATTTACTACCTACGTAAATAGCATTATAGCACCCTCACCAATAGTCACGTGGTATAAGGCATGAGAATCACATTTAAAACAGGCCACCGTTGATAGGGAGTCTGGGACTCGAATCTTGGTAGAAGAATTGTTTTCTGTCCAAACATGTTTTGTTTAATTTAATTTGTAAAATAATCGGATAAACTTTAGTGAGCTTGACTGACTCAGAATACTGGGATTCTATCCACTAGTGGGTTTAAGTCCACCTTCCACGATCATATTGGTGTAGTTACTTACATTTATACCTACTTATCATGTTCTGAAATTATTTAGTGCAAGTTACAGACAGAACAAATAAGAAAAACAACGCTAGAACAAAATAAAAATATCCGACAGTTTTATTCGTATGGTGAAATAATTCTAAACATTATCAATTCATTTTATATGTAAATGTCTGTAATTCGATATTAGGTTATATTTTATTCTCAGACAATAGCTAAATTACAGCTTATGTGTTTATTATGTATATTTCTTATTTTTATGTATATTTCTTATTTTTATGTATATTTCTTTTTTTTTATAGGTGATACAGCCGTCTCTTAAAATTAAACTGGTTTTATCTACTAGGCCATTAAATCATTCACTAATTCATTAATTCACAGCCAAACACGATTCAAGGACTTCCTCATTATTATTAATCATACACGTAATCCTTGGACCACAAACAACGGGGAAAGTGATTTAAACTTACATTTACAACATTTTAAATCTAGTTTCCCTTCAAATTGTGCTTTATTAAAATAATTAATCCTATCTAAAACAGGTGCGGTTCCCAACTTAGGCATCACGCCCTTAATTTGCTAATAAATATAAACTATGGTTTAAGTATGTAAATCCACGCGACTAGATATAGTAGAAAGCTCCTTCGTTGAGTTGGGCCCATCATGTTGTGGCGTAATGAGTGTACCATTGAACATCATGTCTGCAAAATACAAGGTTCCAAACCTCAGATGCTCAGCCTAGTATCTTTACATCATTTATGTTAGTTTGTGATTGTCTCATGAAATAGTTCCTGATACCATAAAAATATATTCGAGGTATAAGTTCGGATCTGAATATTTGCACAAGAATCGCAAAATTCTGGGCTTTACTCGTTACAGATACTGCTTTTAAGGACCTCACAGAAAGAAAATGAAGCTGTCAACGTTGTTAACATTTTACTGTATTGTTAGTGTTATTTTATAAGCATTGATAAAGTATATTTAAAGGAATAGCTTCATATAACATAACCTGAAGTATTTTCAGTAACGATACGAGACAGCAATTCCTACTAGAATCCTGCCATACAAACTTTGTGATTGGACAGACAAGCTAGTTAACCTAAAATATTGAATTTTATATCATAGTCAATAACTAAACTATTGCTCACCTAGTTATAATTATAGTTATAGTTATAATAATTATCAGGCTATCTCAATTTTCCATGTTCACTTTTATTATTACACTAAACTTATGCATTGAGGCTATTGATATAATAACTAGTAAATTATTCTTTACATTTGGTTAATTTTTGTCTAAGGCTGTTTTTACTGAAATAAACAGATGTATTCAAGTTTTAAGACTTCTGTGAGAAAAATTCAATAAACATTTTTAGTTGCTTGACTAACAATGTAAATATTGGAAAATACCCAGACAATTTTTGTTTCTAATAGAAATCTCGATATATGATTTTTACCTTAACAAAGTTGGCAATTAATAAATAAAGTTTAAGTTTATAGCCATATTTAAATACAATGAAGTAAGGCATATGCCCTCCGTTTACCAAGAAAGATAACAGCTTAGGCTAAATATTTTATTATTAATGGTGTATAGTAAGATAAGACAAAGTAGGACTAAAATGTCAATGGATACGGAGTGTTCATACATTGAACTTAAATATTAATTATCAAAGTGAACAATTGAGAGTTCAGTTACTATTTACATAACAATAACATAAGTTAACTTAATTTAAAAAAAAAAACATTCACCATATCTTGCAACCATTTTGGGCTTTCCTTATAATTTAAATTAATGGTCTAGGGATTTAGGTACAATTTTTAGAAGATTTATAAGCACTCGCATGAAGAAAAACTGAAAATTTACTTAAGAAAATCACCTCTAGTAATCCAAGTATCGATTTGAATCATGACCGAGTCACTAGCAAAGAAGCCCATACGAGGTGTATTACTTAGCCCGCGTGCCCACCAATGCAAGTCATAACTATTTGAGCTGATGATGTCAATATATACATGATGCAACACAGACATTCATGTCCAAGCACCAAACTTTTAATATTAGGATATTGAGAAGACAGTTGTTTGTATGCGGATGAACTTAAAATACGAGTAATTATACTTTTTAGACGATTTGGCATAAGTAAGTGGGTGCTCGTAAAAGTATTTGGGACTAATACTTTCTTTCTCTCTCTTTCTTCCGACGGAAGGTCTTGTTCCTAGTAGAAAATAATGTTTATAGCTGCCAAAAAAACTATAAAACAACCCCACATTATCTTAAAATGTTCTGTTTGGACGCTATCAAAACATTACTTTGTTTGACAGAGGAACGCTAGATCTAGGTTTCTAACCTTTTACTTTAATATTAAAAGTACAAATTTTTGCGTAATTTAAAAAACTAATTAAAGTTTAAACTTTTGAGCTGGTCCGAAACCCGTCAATAACTTTTGGCCTAGGTACATTTTTGTGGAAACCACATTTAAAAAATATCAATCCACTTCTTAAATAATGCGCGATTTCTAAACATCTGCAACTCGTCTCAGTTCTCTATTATACAGCCCTTTTAATATTATTATACCCACTTCAGTGACCGCCCAATCTAATACGTTATTCTCGCACTGGACTAGACTGACGATGGTGGAGAGATTGAGGCTCTATTATCTGTAGGGTGTACTGAGTTTTCTTCTAAAAAATGTTTTTTCCATTCTACCTCTACGTGAATTAGGGTACAATTTCCTCTAAATAAAACCTACTTAAATCCTAAAGCCATTACCGTAATTAGTATATAGCGTATAGCCCAAACAGTTAGTAAGACGTGGTGCTAAGCTATATATTATTATTTTCCCTCAGGTATGAAGTGATGCAATTGGTAGAGTGTATTGTTTGTAGTATTATCTCCCAGGAATGAAGTGATGAAGTAGTTAGAGTATATTGTTTGTAGTATTATCTACCAGGAATGAAGTGATGAAGTTGGTAGAGTGTATTGTTTGTAGTATTATCTCCCAGAGAATGAAGTGATGAAGTTGTTAGAGTGTAATGTTTGTAGTATTATCTACCAGGAATGAAGTGATGAAGTTGTTAGAGTGTATTGTTTGTATTATTATCTCCCAGGTAGGAAGGGATGAAGTTGGTAGAGTGTATTGTTTGTATTATTATCTCCCTGGTAGGAAGGGATGAAGTTGGTAGAGTGTATTGTTTGTATTATTATCTCCCATGAATGAAGTGATGAAGTTGTTAGAGTGTATTGTTTGTAGTATTATCTCCCAGGAATGAAGTGATGAAGTTGTTAGAGTATATTGTTAAAGTTGGTAGAGTGTATTGTTTGTAGTATTATCTCCCAGGTAGGAAGTGATGAAGTTGGTAGAGTGTATTGTTTGTAGTATTATCTTCCAGGTAGGAAGTGATAAAGTTGGTAGAGTGTATTGTTTGTAGTATTATCTACCAGGAATGAAGTGATGAAGTTGGTATAGTGTATTGTTTGTATTCTTATCTCCCAGGAATGAAGTGATGAAGTTGGTAGAGTGTATTGTTTGTAGTATTATCTCCCAGGTAGGAAGTGATGAAGTTGGTAGAGTGTATATGTTTGTAGTATTATCTCACAGGTATGAAGTGATGAAGTTGTTAGAGTGTATTGTTTGTAGTATTATCTCCCAGGTAGGAAGTGATGAAGTTGGTAGAGTGAATTGTTTGTAGTATTATCTCGCAGGAATGAAGTGATGAAGTTGGTAGAGTGTACTCTATGTCCTCCACTAGCTCACGGTTGAGTGAACACCGCCAGATTCCCAGGACCAGAACATACTAGAGTGTTCTCTACACTCGTTCTCCCTACACAGGATAAAGACTCAGGTCACCAACACTTCCTTTTTTTTGTGATACCTTTTTATTGGGTATCATACTGTGGACTCCTGATTGCACGTGGTTAATAAAATTATATTAACAAAACCAGTGACGAATTGCGCAATACTTAGGTAAAAACAGAAACAAATATAGGAAAAGGGGGTGCAAAGGAGTGAGGGAATGTTTCCGTAAATGTGTTTGGGGGAGGGGCTTCAGTGGGGGTTGAGGTTGGGGGCATTTATTTAAGATAAGGATTCAAGAGGTACCCCTTCCCACTCAAAGATCGGCCCAATAGCCCTAGTGGTTCAAGAGATGCATCTGGGGGCTAGGGGGGTTTAGGAGGTGACCTTTTAGACTTCCAATAAAAATTGTTGTAATTTTAATAACGGTTATACATGTGTATGTTAATACACGGCTATTAAAGTCCTCATTCATCATTTAGAGCCATAAAATAGGGCAATATTGTGTCAGACAAGAATATATTACCACTTTAGTATTAAAAATATATCTTACTTATAACGTCCTATATGTAGATAAAACTCACTCAAATTCATATAATTTATCTTAGAATCTCAGATTTTTTTAGTTCTAGCACTAATCAGCAACTCCCAAAATGATTTTCTCACCCGTTCGGGGCTCAAACCATGACCTTCACGTCACCATAAAGCCAGACAAGGCTAGGCTGACGCTTTGTCCCGCGTGTTCACCAACGTGGGTCACTTCATTTCCTGACCTCACAATCTAGATTATGATCAATGACCTGGTGTGCATTGGTTGTCTTCTTGACGAATATTCTATCATTCTAGTCAAGGCTTACGATACTACAAGTTAAAACAACTCCTGTCGTTATAACTTAGAACTTATAAATAACTCCGACACAAACCAGACTGTAAAATGGCATAAACTAACCTAGACAACGTTTCAGTTATCATTGTAATACATCATGAAGGGTATAATTACGTCATATCCGTTTATTTCTATTTTGTAAGTGACTACGCCTTTCATTAAATTCTGTGATTGGCTCTATAATAAATTCCTCAGTAGACAGAAGACCCAATTATTTTGGCCTTAGGTACTAAAACATAATAATAAACCTGCTTGTTCAAGGTATTATATATATATATATATATACATATACACTCTTAATGTTTTAATCAATTTTCTTTTTTTTTCGGCTAATTATTTTGACACTAACTAACGACCATGTCATAAGAGACACGATTTATAAATATAATTTAGTTTGGTTTACTTTGCAATGAGAGCTTATCCATATTTCTTTATACATATCTACGTCATTTATTATAATCTATAATCTGACACCTTAGCTCAGTAGGTAGCATGTCTGTCTACCGAGCTAAAAGATACCGGGTTTGATTCCCACATGGTCGAAGAACTTAACTTTAATGAAATGTGGGTTTAACCTTTCACATTGATAAATTAACGGCCAGGTATTTGATGTTTTGCATGTCCTTATATTAATTACAGGCCGAGCAAGCCGGTAGTGGGAAATATATGGCTTGAATAAAAAACTGACCACAGGCTGGAAACAGTGATGGATGTATAAAAACCACACTATATTCTACCCTTGTTCATTAAATGTAATTTTTTAGCACAATAAAGCAGCCGAGATTAAAACTGTTCTATGTTAGAACCATTGATTTAATAAAGGTTAAATTGGTCATCATTGAGGTACAGTAGCCCCTTCTTTGGAAACATCTGATTACGGTAAAGATGTCGTACGTTGCCAATGGCAGAGTGACTGATATGGCCCTGAATTCTTGAACGGTGGTACATAAAGTCGAACTATTTACATAGTTGGCATCTGGGGGAAGCCACTATCAATCACACAAGCCACATTTTTTTCAATGGCTTGAATCAATTAAAACCACATACTTTACAATGTTTAAAAAATATGTGTCTAAAATCTCTTCACTAAATGAAAATAAAGTTTATAACCACTTTTTTTTTACTAGATTCATACAAGCTTGTTTTTTAGCATCGTGATCTACTATCCGTTCGGGCTATAAACAAATATATTAATTACACTAATATATTAAGGATAAGGAAGGTTGAATTTGAGGAATTATACTTGCATTTTCTTGTGGGGCGGGGGGGACTCGTGGAAAATCATTCAGGAAAAGCTGTCCTTATCAAACCTAAGCAAGATTCAAACCTTTATCTCCCATCATAGGCAGTTTGGTTTATTGTGAGAAAGATGCCTTATACCGTTCGAACATCAATAGGTTGTTAATGGGGAGTCAAAAATAAATGAGAAAATTATGATAATTTACTAAGACAGTAATGTTTAAAAATATAATTTAAATTAAATATTTGTTGAGTGTAGTCTCTCTTAGTATGCCTATTCATGTAAAGCAAAATATATATTACATTTTATAACTGTTCACGGTATAAATCTTGCTTGGTCACTATTCAAATTAAACTGCTATTTTCTGGGCTCACATTTATGTATTCTGTAAGTCACGAAAAATAAATTTCCTCATTTTATTCTATTTTGTACATTTTATTTGTTAGATTGAATATATACATGATATAAATTAGTCAATAAAATATAATATCTACTTTGAAAATTATTTTGGAAAAATCTCAATAATCTACAACAGTTATTTTAAGGAAATTAGTTCCCCAGGCGCATATGAAACGTGACCAAATTATCAAGAACGACTATTTATTAAGACTCTTGTTAAATGCTAGACGTAGATTAACAACTAAACAGTTGAATTGAATCGTAAAAGTAAAGAAGATCAAATGGGGGTGCGTACAAGAATGCAATTTGATCACAATCCAATTGAAAAGTTGCACTTACTCCAACTTGTATCCAACCAGAGTTTGTGTTGGGTCAACTACCGTTCACCCTTCTTATGTGAGAGGACTAAACAGTTGGACGGTTTCCTCCTGTATATTCCATTCACGGTATGAATTACTCTCTGAAAGGTCTTTTTCCCTACCAATATCCTACTATATAGTAGATTTATGGTAGGGTAAAAGGCCTTTCAGAAGTCAATTCCTACGGTGAATGGAATATACTCACACTTCCTCGCTCTAGTTTTGACGCTACACCCTTTGCACAAAATAATTGAGTACAAACTATTAACTCAAATTAAGGATCAATAATGTCAGACTTTAGTGAGGGTTTGAAATAGTAAATGTGGCTACTGGTGAAAATGACAGTTGAGACTGAGTATTTTCGAAATCTTCTCTTTTTACAAACCTTACTTGTAAGGTGCTTAGGAAGATATCTGGTCAAAATGGAGTGTATGGGGCTACATATTATGAGTTACATACGCTGTACTCATCACAAGACATTGTTAAGATAAGCACATCTCTCAGATTATAGCGGGCATGACATGCAGCGCGAGTAGAAGAATCTAGAACTATGGTCAGCACTAGCTGTCAAACCCAATGTGAAGAGACCATTAGAAAGAGCTAGAAGCAGATGGAAGGATAGCATTAGAATGGATTTGAAAGTGATAGGGTGTGGCTAAGATCATATTCTATTTTTTTTTAATACAGGCTACTGTCGTTTGCTACTGCTGGTTGAATTCTGTGATTGTAAATGCCGTCACTGCCAAGAAATCACGCGCAAAAAGATAATATGTAGATGCAAACAGAATATTAGTTTTTATTTCTTCAATTGTTAGAGCATAGCATTAATTTGTTGCATCAATTAATTCAGAAATGAAAGCATGCAGCGGCTCCCCAGGAACCCCCCTAGCGCGTTTCCAGTGCTAACCATTTCTCTTATATACCATTAGTACATAGTTGTTGCAGGTTTAATTTGTTTCCCTGTCTTGGGCTAATATAGTCTTCCTTTGAAATGTATATAATTAAATCACGAGTTAGCGGAAGCCCGCCATCCGTGGGCACGTGAATTAAGGTGAGATGGTAGGGATGGCGGGTTAAGGCCAGCCTTCTTTTGCTGTTTTTATATTACTGTTATTAGGTGTTCTGTCTTTCGACAGTTCCATTCCTTTTGTCAGTGAATTTAAACCACCAACCCGCCCTGTCCTCTGCCTCCTCCGTCAGCTCCCAGAATGTTCATCTTTCCTTCAAGTGGTCCAATACTTGAATCCTCCTCTTCCTAAGCTCCTCTTTCCCTCAACCTTTCCTTCTAAGACGTCGTGCAGAAGACAGTTCCTCCTAAGGATGTGTCCGATCCAGTTTGTTTTGTACCAAAGGATCACATCCAAAATGGTTCTCTTCTTAACTCTTCTTAGGACATCTTCATTTGTCCCCCTGTCTGTCCACCTGAGTTTTTCAAGTCTTCTCCAGCCCCAATATAACATATAATAATTGTTTTTGACTAAATAAATCAAATATTTCTCCGGCAGAAATATAGAGTTAATTTTCTTCACGTGGTGCTATCATCAATTGTTAAATATCTGTCATTATCATGGCGGCGTTAGATGATAACATTTTTAAATGAAGATAAAAAGTTGTCATTAAATCCAAGGACACCCCTTACAGCTATTCAAAGATAACTGTTCAGATCACAAAGTGAGGACGATAACTAAACTCTATGTTTGTACGTAAGCAATATTACATTTATTTTGCTGCATGCTTTCCGAGGAGGCTCTTTCCAGGTCTCAATGAGATGAGGTTATGGTGATAGTGGGTATGAGGGTGTGGATCCAGTGGTAATACTTAAACCTAAAATAAGCCTACTTAACCAAACCAAGGTGACCACTGGGGTAACTCTCCTTCCGGGGAAAATACTCATTGTACCGGCCGGGAATCGAACCCGGGACCCCTCGGATCGTACCCAGCTGCACTGACCACTACACCACGGGGCTGGATTAAATTTTTACTGACGATTTTTTTTAAATTTATTTGGCTAAAAATTGTTTTGCCATAAAAAGTGCACAAACACGTTACCTCGCGTTCCTGATGTTAAAACATAACCATGAATTAATAGGAAGTCCACTTTCCACCATCAATACTGATTATAAGTTATAAATATAGTAATATGTCACTCTAGAAATATGTATAATTGGATTTATTACTAAAAAAATTAACCTAATTATTTTTTTCAAAAGCTTCCAATAACACTCTTTTATGTATTACTGTATTTATATTAACGATATTAATTAAAAGGGCTTGTAATGTAACTATAATAGCAATATTTTTTATGCCATTGTGGCAACATGAACATAAGTTTTCAGTTTTCAGATAACGGACTTCCTATGAGAATCATAAGTTACTGAACTAACGCTACTTATAGTTGAAATATCTCAAAGACATCTGTGCAATGTTTGATGGAGCAACATATTAACGTTCTTGCCCACAAAAACAACCTCAGTATACACCCATCTAGGGTTTCAAATTCAGACCTCTCCATCACCACACTCTATTTATAAAATGACGCCTTAGTCCGTGTGGTCACCAATGTGTATAAGAGTGTTCTGTGTGAATGTGTTTGTTCTAAGCCAGGATGAACCGGCCTGGGAGCAGAAAGTCACCCGAGGAAGATTGCACCATATCTTGCTGCATCTCCGTCGCCTCTGGACAGCCGTTGACACACTTGGGAGTGTTGGATGCTGTTACTTCATCGACCATCACACGGCCCCGTTCATTCACTTCAACAAATTAATGGACTTGATTTACACACACACACACACACACACACACACACACACACACACACACACACACCTTACTGCATGATCATCTGTTTTAATTAAAAACATTCCTCGGCGTACATTCTATATCGTCCGACAATTAATGGTTGATGAAACTGATGAACCTTGAATAATTTGCAGAGAATGCAAGGAAAGGGTGAATTTTTCATCTAAATGGAGTTCTTACGTCATCATATATCATTAATTGGGCCGTTTTATTATTTTGGTTTGTTTATTTCTAATTCAAAAAATTATGGTCAAGAGCACTTTACTTGCTGTAGATAAAATTTGTTGACTGGAAGAGAAGGCTAAAGTCTTAATTTACAACTCTATAAAAGACATTATTTTTAATTTCATGACATTGGTAAATAATTAAACTCATCTGGTTTATTCTTTGCGGATGATGTCGGAATATTTACAATTATCACATCGATTGCGGGTTGTATTTATTTTCAAAATGACATAAATGTTACTTTACAGAGGTCTATTTAAAATGGAATATCTATTAATAAATTAAAATCCAGTTAAAATAACCATATATGTTTAATTATATTATTATTGATATAATTGTTCTCCTGGACAACTAAATCTACTTTAACTATCATGCTGCCCTACAATATCTCATTCATTGAAATTACTCGGACATATAAGTTTAATTACGTATTCATTCATGAAAGTTAACTTATTTTAAGCGTGTACAATGCCTTGGCCAGACTTAAGCTTGAATTTTCTTGTTTTGCTTGGAGTTCATATTGGAAAACGTTCAACGTAAATTTGTTGCTGCTTGCTAAGATACATTCTTTCTTAACCGGGTTTATTATCATTAAAATAGAATTAGACTTTATTGTGATTTCTATTTTGTCTGT
>CABFVX010004970.1:21921-39061 GCA_902151425.1 Timema shepardi
CCCCCCCCGACAGAATTCTTAACCTGACCCCTCCATCATCGGCATGCAAGACTAGTGGAAGCTGATATTTGGTTCAACAGATGCTGGTAATAAATTAGTTCAAAATAAGATAGCTGATTGACTGATTAAGAAATATATATTGTTGTGTAAGCTTATTACTTTTTATTATAAAGAGAACGTATTGTAATCTTGAAAATTGTCGACTTCGAAATTATGATTAATATTTACGTAGTATTTGACCCCGAACCTAAAAAAGTGGAATTTACAATTTTGTCTCGCTTTAAATCGTGATTGTATATCTGTCTAGTTTTAAAATAAAGGATAAACTAATGATAAAAATTTGAAAATATGGTTCCAAGATATAATACACTACATGAGAAAGTTTTTTTGAGTGTGTTGTACAATAGATTATTTTTATGCCAAATTGAATTATACATTTTCTATTGCTATTCTTTATTTACAGCTATTAAAATAACAAAGTTTAATAAAATATTTAAAAACAAGACAAATTGAACTTAAAAATTCTGAAATTATACTTATGGTCACCTTCATTTCCTGTGGCTCTGTGTGTATACAACAAATTAAACAAATAATACAACACAGTAGTATATAATTTCTCATACTTTTTTAGATTTTGGAATAAAACTCTTAGAAATTGTTTATCACTAAACAACCTTTAAATTTAGAAGAAAAAAACCTTAATGACTTGAGTCCACATGCGTGCTATATTGACCAAGCAGCCACCGCTGTTAGCGATGATAATGCCAACCATTGTGGATAAAGGGTGTCATTTGGTCAGCTCAAAGAGCCCTTCAGACGTTAATCTCAGTTCTATAGACTGGAGCTACTACTTATTTATTCAAATAGCTCCTCATTTGTCCCCACGAGACTGAGTTGACCCCTTTCCAGACCAGCTGCTTTCCAGATAAATTCTGGGAGCGCTGGGATTGAACCCTGGACCTCTGGATCGGTACCCGTGACCTCTGAATCTGTAGCAGAAAAATCCAACTACTAGCACATGGGATCTATGTATCAAAGTACCCAGTCACAGACAAACCAACAGACAGATTGACAGACGGGATTAATACAACACATTTTGGAAAATAGTGAGACGAATCACGTTTAATTTCGCTAGTTTTCTTGAGAAAGATATGAATATTAAAGGGTGAATCATCAATCAAAGAGTTTACAGTTCCAATCCATTAAATATATGATGTTATATTTCTCAATGTAAGTAAAATGAAAGTGGAATAACCAACTATTCAAATGGTTTTTTTTCTTTCTGTTATGATGGCTTTTTGAACTCTGCTCGCACATTAATTAAGATTTATTTCAAATTTAAATAACACGTTATAAAACACCGCCTCTGTTAAATTATACAACAACCTTTAATATTTTATGGCCTGTTTCCGGGCTGAGCCCATAGAAGAAAATGAAAGGGCTTGCAGCGCATCTCCAAAGACAATGCTCGGAGCCAATGGGAGCGACTTGACTCAAGAGCTTCATTTTAATATTAGTATTCAATTTGACTAACGTACATTATTGTAATGTTAAAATCTTCATCCAGACTTCTCATTACACCCTATCTCTATCTTGAGCTAGTTCTATCTATACCACCTCGTTACTCCCTATCCCTATCATGAGCTAGTTCTATCTATACCACCTCGTTACTCCCTATCCCTATCTTGAGCTAGTTCTATCCAACCCACCTCATTACTCCCTATCACTATCTTAAGCTAGTTCTATCCAGTCTACCTCAATACACCCCATCACTATATTGAGCTAGTTCTATCCAGTCTACCTCAATACACCCCATCACTATCTTGAGCTAGTTCTATCCAGTCTACCTCAATACACCCCATCACTATCTTGAGCTAGTTCTATCCAGTCTACCTCAATACACCCCATCACTATCTTGAGCTAGTTCTATCCAGTCTACCTCATTACACCCCATCACTATCTTGATCTAGTTATATCCAGTCCACCTCATTACACCCCATCACTATCTTGATCTAGTTCTATCTAGTCCACCTCATTACACCCTATTTCTATCTTGATCTAGTTCTATCCAGTCCTCCTCATCACACCCCATCACTATCTAGAGCTAGTTCTATCCAGTCTACCTCAATACACCCCATCACTATCTTGATCTAGTTCTATCCAGTCCACCTCATTACACCCCATCACTATCTTGAGCTAGTTCTATCCAGTCTACCTCAATACACCCCATCCATATCTTGAGCTAGTTCTATCCAGTCCACCTCATTACTCCCTATCTCTATCTTGAGCTAGTTCTACCCAATCCACCTCATTACACCCTATCCCTATCTTGAGCTAGTTCTATCCAGTCTACCTCAATACACCCCATCCCTATCTTGAGCTAGTTCTATCCAGTCCACCTCATTACTCCCTATCTCTATCTTGAGCTAGTTCTATCCAGTCACCTCATTACATCCTATCTCTTTCAGGTCTATTCTAATGTTATCCTCCCATCTACGTCTAGTTCCTCCCAATGGTCTCTTACCATTGTATTTAACATCCAGTACCCTGCACACGGCTCTAGATTCTCCCATTCACCTGCATGTCCTGCCCACCGTAATCTCCGGGATTTGATTATCCTAAAAAGTTTTGTGATGAGTATATGGTAAGTCACTCATCATTATGTATCCTCCTCCATTCCCCAGTAGTCTAATCTATTTTTGGACCAAATATCTTCCCATGATGTTACCGTTACTATATATGTTTACTAAAAACCATACCATAGATTTTTTCTCTAAATTTAAAGCTTGTATTTGAACGTATAACCTTTTAATTAGAGTACGTACTCTGTTAAACAATTATGCTTTGTAGATTTTCCATGTTTTATTAAATATTACAAACTGTGGCGATAGAAAATAGTCCGCTAGTGATGAAACGGTTCATCAATATTCAAAATAGAAGCAGTGGTTTCGTTACAATTAAGGCATTCTCATAGAAGCTAAATGAATTTTGGATTCACAAGTAGGTAATTGTTAACATTTACAGAGATAATTGTTTCCCAAAGTGTGGTACACCCACCTCAAGAGTTTAGAGGGTACGCGACGTACCACTGGGTTTTATTAGTCAACAAATATATTTTGATAGTATTAAGTGTGATAAACCAATATATGAAGTTTTTAAAATGATGCAATTAACTTTTATAAGTATTTATTTCCCTCTATCACGGATTTTTTCAGCTCACCATCAAATATCTTTATTAAAGTCTGGAGCTACCGTTTACACTTGACAAGATATCAGATATTTGGTTACGTTTTTCTTATGAAGGACTAGAAAGGGTACGTCCATGGCCTCGAAAGGGGTGCGTGACGTGTGAATGACTGTCAGACACAGGACGATTTCATATTTATCACAATTTGCGACTTATACCTCGTGTGTTGCTCTTTCAAGATATAAACATGTTCAAAACATATCACACTTATTATGCTTATCGACCGAGTGGAGCTAGGACTTTGATTCAACAGTTTGGCATTTCGTCTGTCCGTCCACGATCGCTGCCAAATATATACATCGACATCTATTGCGAGACTGACGTCTTAAACCGCGAGAACAACGGCTATTCTCTTGAATATAATGTAATATTATTATAGTATTGGTTTAATTTTTGTTTAACTTGATCACCAAGGGAAAATATCAACTTAAAGTCCAATGAGAACTTATAGAAGAAATTGTAACTAGAAATGCAAAGAGAAATGTTAATACTGTAGTAACGATAAACACCTGACACAATTCTTATCATAATGTCTCTAGCATTTTTTGAATGGAGGGAACTGTATCTACCGTTCAAATAACTACTAGGTAGTTGATTGCATTTTTATTTTGAGTGTGCACTTAATGTTATCAAAATTATTTATATTAACTATTATTTGATTAAAAATTAAAAATAATTCCAAGAAATATTGAAAAATGACACGTTGGCACTGAAACCACTCTTTAATAGAATCTGATAAACATTCCTTCAACCAAACACAAAATCTAAGAATGTATATTTTTAATTTTAATAATTAACGGACATTATTTTACAGCTCCGATCCGTTTCGTTGGTCGAATGAACTAAGCCAGCGTCACTCTCGCAATAGACTTGACAGCCGATGACAGGCAGGGATACCGTGGTTCAAATCAGGGTCGGGTGTACACAGATATATTTCATTAATTATTTTTCATCATCCTTCCACCCAAATGCGAGTACACTTCCTCTAAATTCAACCATCTCATCCCTAACACATTAACCTTGATTAGTAGGTTTACATATTCGTACAGCCCGAACGGGTAGTAAGACGCAGTTGGGGGGAAAAAAAGTAACTAAGTTGGTTCTAAGTATGGCTACTAAGTCAGAGGTCATGGCTTCAATTCTTGGGATGACTGAAGACGTACAAATGCTGAATTTCCGTCTGGGTGATGAGTAATTTCTAGTATTAGACTAGTTTGTAAGTCATTTGCTGTCATAATTAATAATAATAATAATATTTAGCACCACGTCTTACTACCCGTTCGGGTTATACGCTTTAAGTACTAATTACTCTAATGGATTAGGAATTGGGAAGGTTGAATTAGAGGAAGTGAGGGAGAGTGGAAAACCATTTAGGAAAAACCACCCCAGTTCACCCGACCGAGATTCGAACCTCAATCTCCCCGTCCTCGGCAGTCGAGCTCCAAACGACCAGCAGGTTAGCCAACTACGCCACCGAGGCGGGTTCTATCATAATTAATACATTCTGAAACAGCACGGTTGATTCTTCTAGTTTTAAAAACCGCCCAAAGCGTTTGCCCTTCAAGATTATTGTTTGGTGCACTTTGCAGGTGACATTCAGGTTAGGGTTGGAATCCCACACCCGAGTCTACTGGAGGTGGTTTTTCAAAATTGGTTCACCACTCTTCCTAAAAACAAGTGCGAGTAGATTATTTCTAAATTCTATTTTACTCATTCCTACCCTATTAGTTATTGTTAAATAAGTACAACGCGAACGGACAGTGAGAAGTGGATTAGAAAAACAACAACAGATTTTTGCTATATGTAATAAAAACAATAACGCTTTGTGTCTGGTGCAATGTTTGATATATTGTTGTGGGACGATGGACAGTATTCTCACTCTTCCCCACTTTCTCCTACATTGTGGTGTTTATCGTGTCATCTATCTAATATAGTACTGGGTTAACACCATCCAACAGCTGATGACAGATACGCTTGTTGGAGGGTGTTCTAGTGGAACTGTGAACAGCGCACAAGCTGATGACTGATTACATTCTGCAGATCATCCTTAATTTACGTAACGTTTTTATTTGCATGATTTTTGACCTCCACCCACGTAAGGTTTTCCGTCATCTATCATTCCGTCTATCTTAGGTTTTTTTTTATGATTGTGGGGATTGGATTATTTCAATCGTTTGGTTATTTTTTGACATAGGGTTTGGTAACAAAGTGGAGACGTTCATCCCTAACGCGAGGCAGCCGCCTTGGTCGGCGAGAACGCACCAGTCACTATCAGACCACATGGCTTGAAAACAATGGTCTGTGTATGTTTATTGAACTATTTAGACTCTAACTCTTTTTCGTCCTTTATCTACAACCACCCTTTGCCATGTCAATAAGAATGAGGGGAAAGAAAACTACGAACCATCTCAAGGTAGATGGCTCACTGCTAGGTCTCAAATATATAAACATTTTCTGTTCTGAGCCTATCAAACAATTACTGTATTTGATAGAGGAAGGCTAAATCTAGAGCCTTTTTCATCAATCCTCGTCTCAAATCTCCGCAAATATGCTTAAAAAGACTTTGAAAATGAGTTGTTACATTTTCATACATTTATTTCTTTTAATATAACTCAAAATATTGGGTTATTAAGGAAAAAGAACATTGTTGGAATATTTAGACTTTATTTTGGCGTGAACCATATTTTGAAATAATGCATCGTAGAATTTTTTTAGCACCTCATCTTACTACCCGTTCGTGTTATATGCATATGTAATAACTACACGAATGTGTTAGGGATTAGGATGATTTAATTTAGAGGAAGTGCACCCAAATTTGTGTGGAGGGAGCGTAAAACAACAGTTAGGAAAAACCACTCTAAACGCATCTAACCGGGATCGAATCCCGATCTCAACCTCCTCAGCAGTTTAGTCTAACACAGTTTAGACCATGTGGCCACCGATGCCGGTTCATCGTAGAACTAAATATCTTGTTAGAGTTTAACGTCTGCACGGCAATTTCTCGAGGCAGCCTCTTTAAGCTCTCGTTCACTTAACCATACTCCAAATTAGCAATGGAAGCGAACAGCGGGTTATTGTCCGTACTGCCCTCGGGCTGGCTACCATACCCGATCTCGTGCCGTACGGACAAATAAAGCACGACCGACCAATATCACGTCTCATATCTTCTTGTTCTCTTTATTATGCTAATGTTATCCCTCAATCATCCCATTGTAGAGTCCCCTCTATTCCTCTCACAGTGTAATAATGATACCTCTTACTGTCCGATGTAAGGGACTCGTGCTACCGGAACAATTGCCGCGGTCTCAATGGAAGGTACAGCGCTATTTTCATACGAGTCTTTTACTAAATACAAACATGATTGTTTATAACAAAATTTCGTAACATTTTACTACTTTAGTGCTATTTTTTAGGTATTTAACATATCTATCAAATGTGACAGCTGTAGATCACATAGCTTGACGTATGAATATATGAAATTAGATCTAGTTCCTTTTCTACCTGTCAGATAATTACCTTCTTATGCATATCATCATAGCCAGAGACAAGTACGAGTATTATACATTCTTCTCGATTTTGTTTGTCCAAACTTTTGTCTTTAACTATGCGTAATCTATTTACTATTTTAAGGTACAGTAACCTATCCCTTTCATTATAGGCCTATATGTTTTATTTTATAGCTTATGCCAGCAGGATTTGTCAGGTAGATATACCTGTGAGGTTACTTCTACACGATGAAATGATGATAATGATGATGATGATGATGATTGCGTGAAGCCAGTAGAAGTATCACTTGAACTTAACTTAATAAGCCTAATAAGCCAAACCATATCATCCATTGAAGCTATTTATTTCCCTTTGGAAAAAATACCTATGGTGTCACCGGTAATCAAACCCAATACCTCTAAATTAGTAGCCAGGAATTTTGACCACTTAACAAAGAGGCCAGAATAAATGTACTAGTTCCTAAATTTAATTCACGCCTTTTCAAATCCACCCCAACCCACTTCCCACCCACACCGTTTAGGCATTTCCCCCCACTAGCAGTTTTAAGGGTTAATTTACCCTTTCTTAAAACTACAACTATAGCTTTATTTCATAAATATAACTTATTGACCCTCTTCAATAACACCAATAAAGTATAAAATACTAATTGGTCCCGAACTTAATGAAGCCAAAATCCTTACCTACACCTCCATGTGGTAAAGAGTGAGCAATGCTTGCGGTGAACGTAGGAAGGGTCTGCGTAAATGCCGGAATAAGCATTCTTTAGCATCTCCAACGTCAGGATATGGTAGGAGTTAAAAGCACCCTATTGCCCTTGGAGTGAGAAATCACCCCTACAGGTGGATGAACCTTTCAGAGGTTAAAGACATAGGGTGTAGAAAGCAAGGGGAAACCACCACATTAAAGACTCCTGTGCTATTCATGGTCCCGCTGGATAAAACTTTCATAGACATGGTTGTTCCTGAGAGGGAATATTCCAGATTGATATGTACACAATTGAATCTCTGTGTGGACACTATCTCAGGAGAAATTTGCGATGTGAGAGTTAAGAACAACAGGGGAAAGAAGGAAACATTTGGTTAGAGGATTGGAGCTTGGAATTTGAGCGCCATGAATAGAAAAGGATACTTGGAGAATGTGAAGAAAGAAATGGAGAGATATAACATCAGCATTCTAGGATTAAATGAATAACAATGGGAAGAAGAAGAGGAGATGGAGGCCGGAGAGTAAGATATGATTTATTAAGGCAGTGAACATAGGGAAGGAGGGGTCGGACTGATGTATAGGAAAATACTGGATGGTCATAAGGTGATGCCTGTAAGTGACAGGGAGGATATTGAGTGACCGGTGGATACCTTGAGCATTCAAGTGTGCATGCCTACATACGATGCAGACGAGGAAGAGGTAGGTGATGATAGGAGACTGTAACAGTGTGGTGGCAAATGTGAGGGGACTTAGTTGGATATTATGGCCTAGGAGGACGGAATGAAAGTGGAGAGCGACTGGTAGAATTCTGTGAGAGTCATGATCTATGGATTGCCAGCACCTGTTTCATGAGCTATCGACCAAGACTCTATATATGGCAGAGCCCTGGTAATAAAGACAGGTATCAGATATACTTAACTATAACAAACCAACCATTCAAAAACAGCGCTAGGATTGCTGAAACATTTCTTGGAGTGGACGTACATAAATATCACAGCCTGCTCGTAGCAGATATAATAACACTTATGAAGCATGTTAAAAAGGAAAAACTATAAATAAGTTGGATCTAGCATAGCTAAAAACGAAGATGCCAAAGTCTATACAAGAATCATGGAAGAAAAACTGGGAAGCTCAAAGCAGAGTACGGATGTATCTGAAGAATGGAGATACCATCAAGAACGCAATGTTTAGGACGTTAGAACAGGAAGTAGAAGAAGTAAGAGGAAACAAGAAGAAGTGGATCACGCAGGACATGTTGGATAAAATGGATGAATGTGAGAGATGGAAAAATTACTCATTAAAAGAAGGAATTTAAAAGAAAACTGAATTAGTTGAGAAAAATGACTGACAGGGAAGAGTGGATAGAGAGACACGTTTTGAAGAGGTGAAAGAACTAGAAAAGAAAGGAAAAATTGAATAAATATATAGAGCAGCAAAGAGTTTGACGAGAAAAGACACCCCCTAAAAAGCAAGCAGGGAATACCGAACAAGCAGGGAATACCGAACAAGCAGGGAATACCGAACAAGCAGGGAATACCGAACAAGCAAAGGAATACCGAGCAAGCAGGGAATACCGAACAAGCAAGTAATACCGAACAAGCAGGGAATACCGAACAAGCAGGGAATACCGAGCAAGCAGGGAATACCGAACAAGCAAGTGGTATTCATTCTTTTCTATTCGCGTACATCTAGATATAATTTATCTTCAACCAAAGAGGTTAGTGCATAATGCAAGCTATATATAAACTATACTGTAATTTACATCTATGAGAAAGAGCTAGAGAGAATGGTTCCTCAAGTTAACATGTCCCTATGTCCAAGTTTCTTGGGGCTAGCCCTAAGACTGTCTTTATTATTCAGATTTTATCATTAAATAGTACAAGCTGTATATTTGAATTGTGTGTACCCCTTAATAGGGAGCTAACCTATCCTTAGAAAGCCAGTACTTCTTTCTAATCTAATGTAATGATAATGGATAAAGATACAGATACATTTTTTGTAGTACATTTCAATTAAAACACGTGATTTTAATTCTATGTTGTCAATTTTTATAAAAGAAAGTGCTTAAATTATCCATATTATATGTCCCTATTTGGCTATGAAAATTAAAATTACACAACTCAAATATTTCTCTTTAATTTTAATATTTATAAAAAATAGTTCAAATTATATCTCTTTTTAAAAATGATTGGTATCATTTGCCACCATTGTCACAACGCAAAAATAAGAAAAATTAGATTAATCGATGGTGCATGTTTTACTATTTGTTTGCCAGTGAGACTGCCATGTTTTGGAGAGCAGTGTGACCTAGGTTATTTTAGTTCCGTTCTTTTCTCACTGTGCCTCATTAGTGTATGGATTAGCCTGACTGGGTGTAGAGTCCCCGACCGACCTGTCGAGTGGCAGGGGAAAATATGACAAACATTCCACTTTCATGGTTAGTATTTACAAGTTTCTCTGAAAACCATATTGTGGAGTGTACATGTAGAAAATAAGAAAGGGAATATTTTTAGTTCTTTTTATATAAAAGCGTTTCTGAAATGGATAAAAAAGATTTGCGTGTGGGGGAGTAGAGTTATCGGAATATATATTTGAGTGCAAAGAGGAAAAAACGTAAAGGTTTGTCAATATTAAACTGGCAGTCAGGCAAGTAAATTATATTAATAATCTTGCTAAAATAATAATATGGAAGGACTGTAAAGCAAAATTTATCTTTTAAGGAATTGCATAATTTAAAAATCGCAGTGCATGTAATGTTTTATACAAGTAAAGTTAAAAATAAAATAAAATCATTCTAGGCATTATACTAATTTTACTAAATCTAATATGTTATTAAGTAAATTAGTAAAGCTAAATTAAAACTATGTTTATTATCGTGTTAGAATTATTTCAGTAACGTCATTAGTCGTGACCTTGTCGTCGGTGGGGTTGGGACGTTGTTTCATCTTCTCACCCTCAATTTAATTTATTTTTTCTTCTTCAACCTTATTAGAATTGCCTTCAGGGGCGGATCCAGATCATTTTCATAGGGGGGTCAAACGGGCTATAATTATAAATAACAAAGTTACTTACAATGTATATTTATGTTTAAAATCATTTAATAGTTTACCATATTTGATCTAATGTATGTTTTAAACTGTGGTCATCCTCTTCAATTTTTTAAAATTAGATAGTTTCTATAGACTATTTGGAGTGACCCTCTTTCAACAATTTTTTTTTTTTTGAAAAACGGTTCACTCTAGAAGCTACGAGTAGTCTTTGCCTTAATTTTTTTTAAATTAGATTCTATTATAATCCATTTAAAGTGTTCCTTACCTAGACATTTTTGAAATTTGGATGACATTGGAAGCGATTTAGAGCTTTCTTCCGCTGAATTTTTCTGCCAGTTAGATGCCTCTAGTCTATTAGTTATTTTATGTAATCTTTTCCGGCAAAAGTTTGACAATATAAGGCATCTAGAAGTAATTCATAGTTTAATAAAGGCCATCATTCAGTATCATATTCGATAATATCGGAGGATTTGAAATATACCTAGGGGGGACTTATTCCAGGGGGGCAGAGTCCTCCACAGTTCCACCAAAACTTATAGGTGACCTTGATCATTAGGGCAGTGATAAATTTGTTCTGATACTCGCAGATTTTCGGCTTAATATACATAACATTTTCTTGCAAGTCAATCAATGTGTAGCTGTTGTCTAACCTGAGGAAAGCGAGAAAAGGTTCGGAAGAAGGGAGAGGGGGAGGAAAGGTCCTAACTCCACTCTCCCCATTTGTTTCAAATTTAAAAAAAAATATTTTGACTTGGTTTAAAATAATAAAATTAGGGGGAACGTTACGATAGTACATCTACAAAGAAACACACTTTCAAAATATGTTTGGCCTATAATTGATTACGGTTAATTAGAACCCATATTTATGACTTGCGGTAGTTTGATGTATTAAAATAAAGCATTATAGCTACGTAGGCTGTATGAGATTCTACCCGATAACTTCCTATTGACCTATTCTAGGAAATATAGATATATTACTAAAAACTCTTATTCATTATTTAAAGCATTAATTTATCCAAAGACAAATTTACAAAGCAACAAGAGTATGATGCTGCACTTTCTAGCCTGGTGCTATATTTGATTATATCCGTAGATTTGTCATAATTTCATAACTATTGCTTTGATTCTTATTCGATATTTACTAGACGTGTGTAATTCATTTTGCTTGGAGATTTAAAAAATACAGATATGCGGATAAATGATTTGAAGCCGGTGACAGATTCCGCCTCTAGACGTTTGAAAGACAGAAGAGATTGACGCTTCTATGTTTGGGCAAGTGTGCCACCTGCGACCAACTACGTCCTGTAGAAATACAGTATTTACTCTAGTATATAACAACACATCAACTCTCCTGTAGAAATACAGTATTTACTCTAGTATATAACAACACATCAACTCTCCTGTAGAAATACAGTATTTGCTCTAGTATATAACAACACACACATCAACTCTCCTGTAGAAATACAGTATTTACTCTAGTATATAACAACACTTCAATCCTTGCAACGAGACATGGTATGGAGCAAGAGGAGCCGGCGAAACAGAAGTTGAAAGAGGAAAATGACATCCAGTCCGTAGATTTCAGACTGTTGTTCGTTGATACAGATCTACATTTCCTAGGAGCTAGTCCAGGTGGTTAAATTACGATAAATGAGTTAATATTATTTTTAATAATACATTTAATTTACAAGCAAGTGTTGATGCAAGGCTTTAGTTTACCTCAATATTAATTATATTTATTTTATTGTTCAACAGATGGTATGGTAGGAGAGGAAGGAATCCTTGAGATTAAGTGTCCTTTATCAGTATATGACACAAAGGATCTAGAAGAGGCTGTAAACACCTGAAATATAAATTTAATTATAAAAATATGTTTAAATACTAATGTAAGAAAAATTGCTTTTAAAAGGATTTGTGAACATTTTTTAGATAAAATTCTTGAAATTGTTTGTGGTGAATATCACTCGAAGAAAGAGCACAGTTATTTCCACCAAGTGCAAGGCCAGTTGCATATAACACACAAACAATGCCTTTTTGTTGTACACACAAGCAAAAGGGTATTTATCGAGAAAATCGAAAAAGTTGACGAATTTTGGAAAAATAAAATGGTTGAACATCTAAAACGGTAATAGGAACTAAATATAAATAATAATGATTTGGAATAACCTACATACACAATCTTTTTGCTTTAATTTTCAATTAAATAATTAAAACCATAATTTAATGTAAGTATTCACTTTTTAAATTATTTCTTACAGGTTTTATTTTGTGGGCTTACACCCGGAGATAATAAATCCACAGTATGGGAAAAGATTAAACAAGAAATCTATAAAGGAGCCATTGAATTTAAAAGAAGCAAGTACAAACAAATCCAGGAAAAAGAACCTTCCTTTCTAAATGCGGCTGAATAATAGGTAAACATAAATATCAATCTAATTGTTTTATATCATGCGGAATATTGCAAGCATACTTTATCTAATAAGTGGTTATTAATTCTTTATTTTTCAAAATTTTGTTCCTTATGAGAAATCTTATATATATAAATTTTTTAAATATATTTTTCATATTATAATTACTAAACCTCACACATTATAGACCTCGTGATATGAAAGTTATTAATCCAGTCTATTTATTTGAAACTTTAAACAGTCTACTATGTTATATTTTCTTGGTTTGTTTCAGATTAGCATGTGCACTGTACAGCAACCTTCTTGGACCCTGATTGGTTGAATGTATTATTATTATTTTCTATATGTTAATCAACATTTAATTTCCAGTTTTGTTTATTTAAAATTGTATTAAGTTTAATCTAAACAAAGCACATAAATACAGCAATGGTATTTATAGTTATTTTAATAATTTTCCTTTGTCAAAATTATAAATATGTTGTCCAAGCAACTGAAAATAAAAGCAGGTTCTCTTTCCTTCTCTATTTCCACATCAGCCACTCTCTTTATCTTATCATCCTTTCCCCCGTATTTTCCCACCCTCTCCTTCCCCATATTTATAGTAATAATGTCTAATATTAATATATTATATCGAGCTTAGACTACGCTATGTGTTTTTTTCTGTGTTCTTCCATCGTTTTTTTTAACGTACACTTTATGAACAAACGAATTATATTAGCACACGACTTATGAACTAGCTCAATAATATTGTATACACAGCACCCAGTACTTAGAGCGACAATCTACCAAATATAAACTATCAAGCATACCGGGAATCTAACCCGGAACCCCTGTCAAAGTAAGAGTGGTCCCTCATTATTGGCCTTCCATTGTCTCCTTAGTTTAGGGAAATGTTTCTTATATTAGAGGCTAGGGAAGCATATTAAAACAAAACAAAAAATCCAGGAAGTTGACTTCACTTCTAAAAGGGAATCAATCCCTCCTTCCTTATATCTTTTAACATTTTTCTGACTGGCAGGTAGTTTGTCAGGGTTCAGGGACAAATACACCCAACTGAAACATTGAATTGTCCTGTTCAGCTCTAACATTTGAGAAAAGGTTATACCAGTGAGGCCGAATAGAGCGCAAGTATTCCTACAGTTTTTATAGAATTGAAATTTTTTGGCCAAAATAAAATTAATGCTATAACAACTGTAAAATTACTCGCGCTCCCTTCAGCCGCACCTTAAGATGTCTTCGCATACCCCTGGTTGAATTCCCTGCTCTAAGCATTCGTTATCATCCCTTACTTACTCATGGCAAAGGGAACTCTAAAGTTCTTTGCCGCACTAACAAAAGTACGCCATCAAACCCTATCTTGAACTAGTTTTATCCAGTCCACTTCCTTACACCCTATCTTATTCAGGACCATTCTAATGTTAGCCTCCCATCATCGTCTAGGTGTTCCCAATGGTTTCTTCCCATTGGGTCTGCCAATCAGCACCCTGAACAAGGTTCTAGAATCTCCCATTCACGCTATGTCCTTCCCACCGTAATATCTCCTATCCCTGACTAATAGAATAAGAAATTAACAACTTTTGAGTCCAAGTCGTTGGACATGTGTGCTAAAATGTTAACCTGGTCTGACCTGGTTGGTCAATCCTGGGAAGGTAGCTCTTTGAATTCCAAAGGAGTGTACTAAGGATACAATCTTATTATTTTTATGCAAAGATTTATCTGATTACCAAACCCTTCCTTCACCTCTGACAAGACATCTTGTGAATGTGGGGAATGCCAGGCCTCCACCGTGGTTCGGATTCCACGTTAAACTGTAGGTCCTCCATTTCATCTCACAATCACCCTACCATTACACATTAGCGTAAGTGCGTATAACCCGAACGGGTAGTAAGACGCGGTGCTAATAATAATAATAATAATAATATTATTTTTATATTCTCCTTCCACGCAAATGCGGGTAAACTTCCTCTAAATTATATCTTCCTCATTTCTAACGCATTTATATAATCAGTTCACACACTTAAAGCCCGAAGAGATAATGATCATGGTGGTATTTTACCATTAGATTACACTATTATAAATACTTCTGCGTAGTCACACTTCTTTAATTAATTATAAATAATTTAATGTGCCAAGAAATATTGAACATGCTACGTTTCCTCTTAAACGATACACTAAGTGTATAAAAATGTAATTAAAAACTAAATTCTTAATCTCCGGCGACAAGAGCTAACCTGCGTGATGTTATTCCGGTGAGTAGGCAAGTCCTCCAGGGAAAAGGGAAGGTAGTGATGGTCTCCTAGGTTCTCACAATGCAGGCGGCCAACACTAACAGAGCAGTGATTCATGACCGAGAAACGTGCAGGAAACATGACCACCAACGCTGACCTTGTGAAGCTATAGTCCAGACCGTAACACGTGGCACATGACCAGTAACGTACAGGAAACATGACCAGTAACTTGCAGGAAACATGACCACCAACGCTGACCTTGTGTAGCTATAGTCCTGACCGTAACACGTGGCACATGACCAGTAACGTACAGGAAACATGACCAGTAACTTGCAGGAAACATGAACACCAACGCTGACCTTGTGTAGCTATAGTCCTGACCGTAACACGTGGCACATGACCAGTAACGTACAGGAAACATGACCAGTAACTTGCAGGAAACATGAACACCAACGCTGACCTTGTGTAGCTATAGTCCAGACCGTAACACGTGGCACATGACCAGTAACGTGCGAGTAACATGTCCAGTAACGTACAGGAAACATGACCAGTAGCTTACAGGAAACATGACCAGTAGCTTACAGGAAACATGACCAGTAACTTGCAGGAAACATGACCAGTAACGTACAGGAAACATGACCAATATTCTACAGGAAACATGACCAGTAACTTACAGGAAACATGATCACCAACGCTGACCATGTGTAGCTATAGTCCAGACCGTAACACGTGGCACATGACCAGTAACGTGCGAGTAACATGTCCAGTAACGTACAGGAAACATGACCAATATTGTACAGGAAACATGACCAGTAACGTACAGGAAACATAACCAGTAACGTACAGGAAACATGACCATTATTGTACAGGAAACATGACCAGTAACGTACAGGAAACATGACCAGTAACGTACAGGAAACATGACCAGTAACGTACAGGAAACATGACCAATATTGTACAGGAAACATGACCAGTAACGTACAGGAAACATGACCATTATTGTACAGGAAACATGGCCAGTAACGTACAGGAAACATGACCATTATTGTACAGGAAACATGACCAGTAACGTACAGGAAACATGACCTATATTGTACAGGAAACATGATCAGTAACGTACAGGAAAAATGACCAGTAACGTAAAGGAAACATGACCAATAACTTGCAGGAAACATGACCAGTAATGTGCAGTAGCTTGCTGCAACACGTAACGTGACAAAGGCGTTGCTCTAGCCCTGTCTTGTTTGCGGATGAATGTACACTTCCTCTTAATTCAAGCTTCCTCATCACAAGTACACGTGCGTGAACCAAAATTGTTTTAAGAAGTAGTGATAAAAAAACAAATTGTAATGAACATAAGCTATAAGTGTCAAACGATGTTTATTTTAGAATACAAGTCTGTTATCTAAATAGCACAAATTGTTTCCTAACAACAACAAAAACATGTTGGACTATTATTAAAAAATCCCTGCATCATCTATAGTTTGTTGTTTACAAGAAGCCTGTTATTTGAAAACTGGAAGTACAAGTGGCCACAATTGCGAATAGAAAAGCCCTATTACAATAATTGTAATACAATTATTGTATTTACGTTCTTAGTCCATTCAATTAGTAGTGTAAATATGAATGATACAGTAATCTATAATAAAGTATTATTGGAAGATTTTGATAATTTTAAAATGCACTTGATATTTAATATATCAAATAAAACATACGAATGAAATGTTAAATTCTAGTGATTTTAAAGCAACGTTAGTGTTGTAAAGTGAGTTTCCTATATACATCCATGTTTAGGTGTAATCGTTAATACTGTGCAAGTGTCGCGATAACCTGAACGACCTCTACCTTCAAACTGTTCCCCTGCAAGTGAAGCGGCAGAGAGAGAGAGAGAGAAAGAGCTATAAATATCTTCGGGAGGGTAATGTTTGTAAAAACCTGCACAAGTTATCGGTGAGAAAACTCCTCACGTTGGGAGAACCCTCCCCCCCCCCCCCC
>CABFVX010004970.1:39080-49866 GCA_902151425.1 Timema shepardi
CCCCCCCCCGAACCACCCCGCTGCAAAGAGGAAAACAATGAAGAGGATTCATACGGGCCTTTATTCCGGGCTTTAGTGTGTGTAGAGTCAGTTCCACATCTGTTTGTAGGGTAAGGGACGAGACAGTAAGGTTAATTGTTGCAACAAACCCTGCAGGTAGTAGAGAAAGGAAACGTTGCAGGTCTGCGATGAAGAAGTGTCTTCTCTTCTCACACAGTCCTGACAATAGTGGTGTGTTCAAGGTGTGGGAGGAGTGTTTCTCTCACAAGGAACATGAGGTGGACACCTGTTTCAGATAGGTACCGTTCGGGCCACATGTTGCACATTGGCGCCACTTGAGGTGTCTTGGAGACAGCCACGCGGGTATGGATTTAAAACGAAACGGGGGTTTATTCCTTTTAGTTAGCTTTGTTTGTCCTCATGGGTCAGTGGTGACTCATCAGATAGGGTGTTTTCGATTTATCAAGTTACTTGATTAAAGTTCACCATTCAAGTCTATTAAATATTATATCTAAAGTAGAACAGTTCTCTCTTGTACTTTGAAACTTGAATACAAATGCCATTTGAATAAATGGTTACATTAATGGTCAAGTACCTTCTAATAACTTGATTAATGATAATTATGATGAGAAGGGCTTAACCCGAACGGGATAGTGAAATGTGGTGCTAAGAGAAAAAAAATGACGAGCTATAAATTGGGATTATTTATGTTGTCTAATAAAACCATTTAAAAGTGACTATTATCGCAAAAGAATATACTCATTTTTATCTACAATTTGATCTGACCATTTCCGGTAATAGGGACTCAGAATTTTGGCAAAAATATTTGCTTCCAGCTTGAATGTGATTTTAATATCAAATTTTATCTTTTATACTGTATGTACAGTGGATGGTCTGTACAATCATTCTTTGTTTACATCTCCATGGAAACCATGTTTGGCGTATGATTGTATATCAATAAATACAATATTTATATTTGGTTAAAAATAATAACAACTCAATTATTACTTATAAAAAACTAAGGCGAAAATTAACATATACCAAAGAAAGTACCAGTTGAAAAATTCATACATTTTTTGCATTGTTACTTCTTACTCTTTATCTTTGAAAATGTACCTTTGGCAACAAAATGGCTTTTATGAAAGCAAATTTTGTAACACTGATTAGGTCTATTAATTTCCTAGACTGTGGATAATTATGTTATTTGCTTTCCTTGTTATATTAATTGTTATTATTATGTATGATCCATTGTTTAATCATTATAAAAATGTTATGTTACTTTATTACATCCATACAATCATTATTGGTTTATATCACCCTGTTAAGATATAAACTTTAACATAAATTGCGGCACTACCCGCACAATCCACTAATGGTCAGTGCAACTGGCTACCAGCCTTGGGATCCCAGGTTCGATTCCCTAATGGTACCACGAATATTTTTCCTGGCAGGGTAACTATCCTTAGTGTACAGTAAATAAACACCGGCTAATATTCCAACAAGTTGTGCTACAAGTGCTGTAGCTCAGATACAGTCACGAGTATACTGTATATACTTTGATAATTGGCCGTACACACGGTAATAGTTGACTTGTACTTAATTAAGTACGGAATTATCGTGTGTGTGGAAGTAGCATAAACCTTGGAAACAAACACAGGTGTTCTAGAATTATCTTTAAAATGGCAGCATTTGGTTGGCCGCCTGGATGTTTAGTGAATCACTAATGATGCTCACATCGAATGTTTCTGACTTGGTTACTTTAATAAAACAACAACTCTAGGTCTTCTGTGTCAACACGCCCTTGATTGGTGACTACATGTGTGTTAGTAGATATTCCATGTGTTTAGTATTAAAACTACCAGTTTCGGTGGCCGCATGGTTTAAGGTGTCACTCTCGCAATAGACTAGACGGCTGATAAAGGGATATGTGGGCTGTGTGTGATGGGGTAATTTTTCCTAAATGGGTTTCTATTCAACCTAAACGCAGATGTGGGTACACATCCTCTAAATCTATCTTTCCTTATCCCTAACACATTAGAGTAATAATTAGTACATGAACGGGTAGTAAGATGCAGTGCTAAACAAAGCATCAGCGTTGTAAAGATAATTTCCAGACGCGCTGTATGTCAGTATCTTCTGGTTTAGGTCTAGCGATAGGGAGGTCGGGGCTCGAATCCCAGCCAGGTGCCCTGACATAAACCAGACAGTACGAGACTGACGTAGTTGTCCACGTGGCCACCAGTGTGGGTGAGTGAGGAGTCTCTTCTACAAGTGAATATGAAAACCATTTCAGAAGTAATCATGTCCGACTTCCTCTACATGTTGTGCGCGGTGCTTCAGGCTGACGCTGATACAGAACGATAATTGGAACAGTAAATACAGATCAAACCGTGTAATCACAAGATGACGGATGAATGTAAAGTAAACCAAGGGAACCTGTTGTGAGCCGACACTACTGAGTTAAGTGGCCATATTTAAAAGTTGGGATGGCTGCTCTTAGGAGAGTGAGAAAGAGAGACAAGTGTTCTTATTAGCCATCGTGGTGGGTCCTTGATGAAATAAAGAGGTAGTGAAGGCCGAAGATTAATAGCCGCGTCATTTAAATAGAGGTGTGTGTGTGTTGGATTGGATAATTTAGTGTATACTTGATTCGTAACGATAACATATATAATGCTTTAACTTGAGTTCCTAGTTAAGATTACAAATAGTTCATTTAGACGATCTCGACTGCTTTCTCAAAACAAAGCGGACCATTCGTAACGTATAAATGTGTTTTTTAACCTGTTACGTAATGATACGTATCATTTATAAGCAATAATAACCATACTTTACGTGCTCCGCTTCTTACTATCCACGTATTAACATTAATTACGACCCTATAATTTAAATAGCTACTTTTTTTTCTGTCTTGATCTGTTAAAATGTTGTATACTTCAAGCAATTTAATTAAACGTTGTTAATATACTCATAAATATTTTATTATTAATTTTGAGTGCCTTTTTGGATCAAAACAGGATTTATAGGGTGTCTTCATTTACCTAAAGGGAGAGTGGGAAATCCAGTTTGTAAACACCTTCTCAATACAATCGTCCAGGGTTCAAACCCCCATCACAATACAGACTAGATTAAACTGATGATTTCGTTCACAGTCCCATTGGTGCAGATTTCATTTACTCAAATGACGTCAGAGATATGGATAAATGTTGATAGCATTTGACGCTGGGAGTTAAATATCACTGTCTAGTACAATAAGTTTGCTTGTACGCATAAACTTAAATAACGAAACGAACAAAAATAAGTTTTCGTCACATCCTGAGAATGGGCAGAGTCTAGTAGTAATACATATGTGCGGGCGTACTTGCTTACTTTACGTCACAATCCCATTTGATTTTTAGTGACGTCAGGCGCAATGTTTGTGGCTAGACATGCACTGTATAGTAGTAATAAATATGCGTTGGTGTGTTTGATTAATCTATGTACACTTACAACAGTTCCGAATGATATTTGGTGTCCACCTCAAGGGCATATATATCTTATATATAAAATTCTCGTGTCACAATGTTCGTTCCCGTGCTCCTCCGAAACGGCTTGACCGATTCTCATGAAATTTTGTGAGCATATTGAGTAGGTCTGAGAATCGGCCAACATCTATTTTTCATACCCCTTAGTGATAAGGGTTGTCCACCCTTAACATTTTTCTATAATTTTTAGACATTTTTTTAATATCTTTATTTTTTTTATTATGTCGCATTAAAAAATACATACAACCCTAAATTTTTACCCTTTTATCACCAACCCCTTTTTTTAATAGCCATTTTAGTAATTTAATCATTTTTCATCCCCGGTCGATAACTGATCAATCGTCATTTAATTAGTTATCCCCGCCAGTTGTCTACAGGTGTCACTTCTTCACTTAAAAATAATGTTTGCCTTTTGTTATTTTTATATTCCCTCATCGTTCACAGCGCTCCATGCCTATTTCACGCATATACCACATTCTTACACACTTACAATAGGTAAGCTATTTTTTGTCTACACTAGAAATTACTTAAAAATTATTTATATGGCAAAACAACGTTTGCCGGGTCAGCTAGTATATATATATCCACATAAAACCTCACTAAATCACACTTTTGGCGAGGGTAAACCCCAGAAGAAGAAAGAAACACAATTAAAAATATAAACTATATTGGGTTTACAATTCATATATTGTTTTAATTATTATTTTGTGGCAAAATATGTTATTTCGCTAAGCCTATCCTATAGAAAAACATATATAAAGCTATTCCTAACTTTAATAAAGTGACGTACACAAGTCTCTGATGCGGATATAATCAAAGGCACAGCTTTATGAAAATATCTATATTATATGAATAAAAAAGTATACGTTGAGTATTTCCAATTTTAACATATATTTAACTCTTCTTTAGTGAACGGTCACTTTCTAACTATTTGAAAATAATAATACCCTTTTCCAAAAGTCTCAGCCTAGTAGTGTTGATGACTACTGACCTACAAGTATTCTTCCTTCCTTGTCAAAGTGGGAGCTCATTGTCGACCGTCACACTCACAAGTTTATCAATGAGCATGGACTACTATCTATATACTAATTGCTCGAGTGCAGAGAGTGCTCATTAATTATACTGTTGATGAATGGTTTCCCTGTGGATAAAGGCGTGCCATCTATATGAATACGATCTACAATTATACCTGCCTGATAGTATTAACTTATTTTAAGTTGTTTATAAAATAAAACTTGATTTGGAATCTATTTACGAATGATCAACTAACTACGATATAATGGTTAACTCCAATAAATCACACTCCATGGTTATCGATGCAAATACTGGTGTAAAATATAAATAGATCCTCTATTCCAGAGATAGTTAAATCATAGTCTAATCTCTCTAACGTCATATACAAAGCCCTTAGGCGTAATAATGAACCAAAATTTAATTTGGGTGGATCATGTGACCAACATTTGGAAAAAATTAAAAAAGCTACGCTGCTCTACATCTTAAACATTTCTTACCAAGCTATGCTTATACAAAATCTAGTATTACCTCATTTAGACTAATGTGACAGGGTAAGCAATTACCTGACAGAGGCGTTGCTAATGAACACCAACACTTACAGAACCAGTGTGTCCGCATCATTTACAATCTTAAGATTCTTCGACCAAATATCTGAGTGCTTCATTCTTAAATGGCTACGACTGAAAGAACGACGATAATTTCACTATCTTACTTTATAATTCAAGATTATTAAATTATCTTCACCCGAGTATGTATCGTACAAGTTTCAGAGTATTAAAAAAAACATCTATTTTATACACGTTCTAGCAATTTTTCCGTTCTCTGTATAACTTTCACAGATCCTAATCCTTCACTGTAGCGACATCACTGGCACCTCGCAGCATCAGAAATTTTACCTCACCACCGTCAAACAAGAATAATTAAAAAAATGTATAAGATAAGAAATTAACTTTGAGCTTTTGTATTGAGTATTTATGAAGTCATAATATACAAATGTGTGTGTATGTGGGTTTTCTAAAATTCATTGTTTATAATGGCGTAAATTTGAATATTTGTAGTTTGAATTAATTATTATAATAATTAATAATATGATGTATGAATTATATAAAACTTGTTAAAATGTATCAGATAACTATTGTGAGTTTGGTTGGTCTAATTTTATATAACTAATTGTTTATTTTTAAGATGTTATCATTTTTGTTCTTTGCGTTACTTATTTAAAATTTAACATGATCATTAATTATTAATAATATTGTAAGCTGGTTAAGTGTAAGGGGGCGGCCAGACTGAGCGCGCGAGCGAGCGAGCGAGCGCGCGAGCGACTAAAATATAAAATAGAACACATTGGTTGTAATGGGAGGTGGCCACACTGGAGCGAGCGAGCGAGCGAGCGACTGAGCGCGCGCGCTTGAAAGATAGAACTGTTTCTATTTTTCAAGCGCGCGCGCTCGACCCGGTACAGTCTAGTTTACAGGCGCTAGGCAATATTATTCTATGTTGGTTCATTGAGTGCTGGGAAACTTCTCATTTTGACATGATATTTGACTTTTTTCTATCAGTGATAGCCTTAACACATTTGCAATTAATGGCCTAATTTAATTGGTAAGACCATAAATATATGTAAGCCCGATATGTTAAAATACTTCAATATTATAGTCAAAGTAGGCCTTTACAAATAATAATCACCATTAGTTTGGAGAGTATGAAAAAACCACAACAATAAATAAGTACCCGCCTCGGTGGCGTAGTTGGCTAACGCGCTTGTCGTGTTGAGCTCTACTGCTGAGGATGGGGAGATCGAGGTTAGAATCTCGGTCGGGTGAACTGGGGGTGATTTTTCCTAAATGGTTTTCCATTCTCCTTCCACGCAAATGCGGGTTCACTTCCTCTAATTCAACCTTCCCAATTCCTAATCCATTAGAGTAATTAGTACTTAAAGCGTATAACCCGAACGGGTAGTAAGACGCAGTGCTAAATGTTAAATAAATAAGTTTTAAGAATCACCTTCAGTTCATTGAGCCTTCGAACCTTTACCTTCCAGTCAAAATCTATGGAGTGCAACGCTCCATTCCACCACTGGTGCGGCTAATCTGATTTTAAAACACTTCAGTACATTAAAAATAGTTGTTGTAAGAATTTTAGAGGAGCAGAGATGTGCCAAGTGTCTTTGACAGAGACATCTTCTCTAATGAACTAGGGTCTGCTAATTACGCGCTCGCTCGCCAGTGTGGCCACCCAGTCGCTTGCGCGCTCGCTCGCTCGCGCGCTTGTCAGTCTGGCCGAACCCTAAGACAAAGGGCCAGTTTCATAGTCAGATTTAGCACGACTCAAGTGCGAGTCGATACTAAATACAGGAAGACACCTACCTAGACCAGAATGGAATGGGCCGTTCTCGCATAGGAAACTGGCCCATTCCATTCTGGTTGAGGTAGGTGTTGTCATGAACTTAGGGTAGTGCCGCACTCGAGGCGTACTAAATTTGACTATGAAACTGGCCCAAAGTGTTACACCTTAGCTTCATAAGATTAAATAAAAACATTAAAAAAAGTCCTTCATATTGTTATTGTTGGTTTTATTTATTAAACAAAACTGTTGGTTTCATTTACTAAAACCACACTATGAAAAACCACACTTTCTTTATGTCTTGCGTTATAGCAAACATTATGGCTTTGCTATGATAACAACAGAGCAACAGAACGCGTGTTGGATAATGAAACAAAGGGAATGTTTATTTACAATACACAACACCCCCTCTCAAACGCGTGTTAAAATATTAATATCTCTCACGCCAATCCCTTATGATCACTCGGTCCGAATAGAGCTTTGATAAGAATATCAGGTATCATCTCGTTCGTTGGAATGTACTTTACATTGATTTCTCCTTGTTGGAAAACTTCGCGCACACAGTGATGGAGAATGTCAATATGTTTGGTACGCGAGGGGTACACGGGATTACGTATGAATGAGCTATTCTGCTCCTTGATTGTCACAATAAACAAGGATTGATTTTACATTGACACTCAAAAAACCTATTTATTTTAACACGCTCCGCAAATAAACTGTTTCTTTTTCTGCGTCTGTGAGAGCCATGTACTCTGCTTCAGTGCCCGAAAGAGCTACGATGGATTGTTTTCATGCCTCCCACGTCATGGCAGATCCGGACACTTGAAAACTGTAGCCTGTGTATGATCTCCGGTCGTAACGAGATCCTCCCCAGTCCGCGTCTACATCTCTAATCAGTTCAGCACCCGATATTTTGTAGACTAGTCCATGGTTTCTCGTACCTTTCAGGTATCACACAGGACTCGTTTTGCTGCAACCCAGTGTACTATCCCAGGATTAAAATTATTGTATTGGGTAGGAGCTCACTCCATACGCAATGTCAGGTCTTGTCGATACTGCGAGGTATATCAGAGAACCAATGAGTTTCTTCTATGGAAAATACCTTATTTTATCTGTCTCTTCCTTTGTGGATAGTTCCATGGCTTTGGATAATTTACTGTTTCCATCTAATGGAGTGTTCACTGGTTTGCAGTCTTTCACACCAAATTTCTTGAGAACATCATCTACATCATCTCTGTAACATAGTGACCGACTTTTAATTCTCATCTTGTTTGAATTCAATTCCAAGACAGTAGTGCACTGTTTCTTAGTCCTTCATCTGGAAGTTTTGAGATAAATCATCTCTTAATCTTGTGTAAGCTTCTTTGCTGTTCATCGCGATGATTAAATCATCTACATAGACAACTACGATCAGAGTCACACAAACATAATTCATATAGTAGACACAATTGTAACTATTTAATTGTTTTAGCCCAAAGGTATTTAGTCTTTCGTGCAATTTTTTAGACCATTGATGGCCTGACTGCTTCAGTCCATGAATATACTTTTCAAGCAAACAAATTATATGTTCCATTCCAGGGGTACTGAAACCGTGTGCTTGCTCCATATAGATCTTCTCATCAAAAGCTCCATTTATGTAGGCCATTACAACATCAAGTTGGTACAGAGTAAATCCCAATCTTATTGAGCTAAGTCAAGCAATTTGTGAAAAAGTTTCATGAAAGTCGACCCTAGGACGTTGATTATATACCTTGCGGTGTTCGACTTTACCATCTGGACCCATAGCTTGTCGGTTTTATTTATTAAACAACGCTATTGGTTTAATTTATTAAAACAACACTTTTTATCTTGCATAAAAATAACTAGCATTATGGCATTGCTATGATAGCAACAGAGCAATAGAACGCGTGTTTGATAATGAAACAATGGGAATGTCTATTTACAATACACACCAATTGTAGTATAATATAATATATTTGATACATTTTGGAATATAATGCCCGTTAAGTAGATATAATTAAGGAATTATTTACTAGAGAGAGAATAGTATTGAGATTACTTGGAAAAAATAAAGATCATAAGTCCCCTATATTACTGAAATTAACACAAATCCAATATTGACAACAATAGTAACAAAACAAACACTGTTTCAAAAAGACAGCACATACTAAGATAAAAACTAATAATAAGACCGGAAATGATGGGCCAGCTGGTGGAGATATAGAGAAGATAATTATGGCATGGAAATCAACATTGAGGCTCAAAAGAGATATACATAAAGCAGTTCAAGTGCCCGGGAACTATGCTGACAAAGGATGTTTACTGCACCAAGCTTTCAACAAGAAGAGGTTACCACTGACCAGCAAGTTGAGTCTGGAACTGAGGATGAAACTGATACCATTATACATCGGCGCATCGCTCTTTATGGAGCAGAAACTCGGACTCTCAGGAAGATGGAAAATAAATACTTTGGGATCTTTAAAATGTGGTGCTGGACAAGACTTGAGAAGATCGGGTGGACAGACAGGGTGACAAATGAAGAGTGGGTGAGAAGAGAAACATTTTGGATGTGATTCTTCGTTACAAAGCAAATTTTGAACGGACACATCTTTAAGAGGAACTGTCTTCAGCATGGCGTCATGGAAGGAGATGTTGAGGGAAAGAGGAGCTTAGTAAGAAGAAGGATTCAAATATTATATGACTTGAAGGGAAAAATAATATTCTGGGAGCTGAAGGAGAAGGCAGAAGACAGGGCGCTTTGGCCGTTTAACTTATGAAAGGGATTAACCGGTCTTGAGAAGTTACACCTAATAATAACAATAATGACAATAATAAGAAAAAATGTATTTTTGAGTCATTCTAATATGTGGGGTAAAAAAACAACCAACTCTTCAAAAGTGGAGTATAATAGTAATGAAGTCAATTTGTATGCTCTCATTTTAGCTTGATAGAAAGTAGAGTTTAAATTAGCACACGCCTTGTATCAGATGATTTTCTGTTGTTTAATGATGACACCTACAGTACAAAGTGCAGGTAGAGAACACATTTAATCGGGCCACATGCTCTAACCAAGCTGCCATCTGGCAAGTGCGACCAGCAGCTGGTAGACAGCGCTAGCGTGCAAACCTGAGCGCATTTAATAAGGCACAATCAAAGTTGAAGGTTGCAGCAACAATCTGCTATTTTGAAAGAGAAAATTTATGATAATGATGTTGCTTTGTTCGTTTAGCTAACAGGCATCTAAGTACAACACCATTTTTTTAAACACGTAAAAACTAAATAATTTGAAAAGATTAAGTAAAAATGTTTGTGGCTACCACATTTTCAGCCAGTAATCTAATGTATGATGGATTAAATAGTCACGCTATTATAATTGATAATTACAGCTATAGCCGCATCTAGATATCATATTATTTAAATTGAAAAATGAAACCTGGACACGGGAATCGAACTCGGGACCTTTGACTTAGTATGTCAATACTCTTACCACTGAGTTATCCGGGAGAATATTATATTTAAATGCGGCTCTTGGCGGTATATTTCCTTACTATATCAGCTCTCAACGCTGGCGAGTATTGTAGCCAGTGTGAATGAATTGAGCAGTGCCTAGGCTCGGGGATGAGTCTTCCAGGTAGATATATCCGTGTTACAGCAGCTATTAATGCTAGCGAGCACCGTAGCCAGAGGGAATGAAGCAAAGCGAAGGAGACGTCCTTGACGGGTTTCACACACACTCACACACACACGCGCACGCAGAGGTTCGCCCGCACCTGTATCACATCCTCCGATGCTCTCAGCCTCCTACTACCTGGACCACACTCCCCTGTCCGTGACGTCACTGCACCTGTACGGACCGTCAACAACTCCTGGAGCTATGTTCCACCGTTACGACTGGAGATCATTACGTC
>CABFVX010004971.1:0-14742 GCA_902151425.1 Timema shepardi
ATGCAACCATAGGTGAAATTATTATTTTACCTTAAAATAATACAAAATTGATGTATAAGTTGAAAGAGTATATAATGAGCAGATTGCTTAGTAAACCTCTATAATAGAGCACTAATAGGTGAAAATTATTTTCAAATAGGTCCTTAAAGTAAATGAACAGTCCCAAACAGGTATATTTTAAATTGGGTAGTTAGAGCAACTGAGGGATCCGTTTTAATATTTGATATGCATACTGCCCACTCCGAGGACCAAATATAAATAAAATGGTCATTATGTTTTCAGAAATTATTTTGCTAGATTATATGATAACTTGATTGATTTAAAAGTGCAAAGAATGAATTTTTAAACTCTCTATGGTTAGAAGAATAGTTTCAAATGCTTACTTTGTGGTTAGTTTGACTTGTTTTTGAATTCAAACTCTCGTGTTTTTAGCTCAAACGAATAACGGAGATGCCTGTTCCAACCGGCGGGAAACGTGGTCCTGAACACGAATTCTGCAGAACCCATTAAGCTGGTGGGAGCTTTGCAGCCTCCAGACGTCTTCCCGCAAGCCGGTGGTGTAGGGGTGAGGCAGGAGGGAATTGCAGCCCCCTTGCAAGGCAGTGATATTGTGGGGGCGGGGCAGTCATCAGCACCCCAGACGAGAATTAGTGGCCCGGTAAATCAGGTTGGGGGAGCATTGTCCAATGGTATCTCTCTTGGAATCGTCGAGGAGAGAATAAATCAATTACGGCGTTTCTTTTATACTCGTAGAGAAGTTACCGTACATCTTGGTGCTCCAGCAAGCGATCGTGACGCATTAAGCTGGCTTGAAGAGCAAATTACTGTTTTGCTCAATCGGCTGCATGACCATGGTGTCAGTGCCAATGATGATGTCGGCTTACTTTTGAATAGCATTGAGTCGACGTTGAATCCGGTATACGTCTCATTTAGGCGGGCGGATCAGTTATACGCTCGAGCCATCCTCGATAACGTAAGTCGCGTGTTGCAGAGTAATAATTTGTTCCTAAGTACAGCAACACTGTATGTTAAACTCAGCCATTTTAAGGAGCCTCGCGAGAGTGCACGTCACTGTAATAAGCTCTCTCCCGCTACCACATATAGCCGAAATAAAAAAAGGAATCATCACGATTCAAAATGGCGACACACACTGTGTCTTGCCCGCAGGTTGATTGTCGCCAAAGCTATATGTGACGTTAAAAGAGCCAGGATGCATGAACGTGAACACCTATAAGCACATAAAGAAGGGCCGCAATATTCAAAAACTCAAAGCAGAGGAACTATGCTGTGCTGCATGTGTGAATTTATTGAAAGGTGGCGAAATTACTGAACTGAAACAATTTCAAACATACATCTCCGAATACAAAATCAGTGTTCAGGGAACGTCGGTTGAGGCAGATCTTATATGAGGGTCATACTCCTCCCGAACATTTGTATCTTGTGACGTTCTTCTCCCGTTAAGACTGTTAACACTCTGTCCCGTTCAAACAACATATAAAAAAAGGCTACTCATTTGGCTTCACTTTGAAATTGTGACCGAGAGCTTCTGATCTCTTGCGGACACAAATTGAACTGTTTCTTGAAAAAAGAAACAAAATACCAACGTTTTCAAACTAAACATATAGCCCTCTATCTCGCACCTACACCGCGAGGTTTTTTCCTTAATTCTTATTAGAGATGTAAACAAGCAAACCAAAATGTTCCTGGCCGCAGCTGACTTGCACGTGTTGAAAGTGCGACAACAGTACAGCTACGGACTAAAGAAATTGACACAAATATGACTTTACTTACTCCAGAAAGCAATCCACCAAAACAGGATCATTACAGTACCTCCTACTTTCTGGGTATTTTTAGAAGAAAAATGAATCAGGAAGTAATTCATTTAGCTTGTTTTTACATTGAGTCCTTTACACATCTTATAACATAACTATACACTTATATATATATAAAACTTATACATTGGATACATAGAGTCATAGCAGGTTGCGATAAGTGGTGTTCATTAATCACTTGAAAGCATTTAAATGTTTATTATTTCCTACAAGATTTCTCACTTAAAAGTCCCAAGAATGTTCATCTTGCTTTGCCATTTCCTTTTTTGAATTCATTGTTCTTTGGCAGAAAAGTTTTATTTTTTTTCCTTATTTTATATAACATACTAGCCTAGTGATATAAAAGAAAAGTTATTGATTTAATGTTTAGCTAGCCTGCTTTATGCACACTTTCTCACATAGAAATATAATTAAAAAAATAAGAAAATATTATTATTATTATTATTATTATTATTAGCACCGCGTCTTACTACCCGTTCGGCTTATACGCACTTACGCTAATGTGTAATTGTAGAGTGATTGTGAGATGAAATGGAGGACCTACAGTTTAACGTGGAATCCGAACCACGGTGGAGGCCTGGCATTCCCCACATTCACAAGATGTGTCATAGGTGAAGGAAGGGTTTGGTAATCAGATAAATTTGTGCCAGGACCGAGGATTGAACCCCAGCCGCCAGCACATAAATCTGACACCTTACCCCTAGACCACCAGGTCACCCATAAGAAAATAAAGAGCTACATATTACACTGCACATAATCATGATGACATCTGTTGCGGAACACCAAATATAAAGTTTCTGATATTTCAGGCTAAATTGGTATATCTGAAGTTGATCAAGATACTTCTGAAGTTTAACAATGGAATAATATGCGAAATATACAAGATCGATATTCTGGTAAATTTATACCCTAAGTTAAATTCACAAATTTTATGACCTTCAAATATATACAGTATCCTATTTTACATTCACATTGCAAAAGTTTTATCATTATTAGGAGGTAAAATCTACTCCTACTCCAGCCATAATTCCCTACTTTCCCTCTATCTTTGTCACTTTTTCAAAATATGGCTTAATTCCATCTAAATGTATAGGCTGATACACCTCTGCCACTACAGTTCTCACTTGACCTCTTCCATAAGTTTTCCTCTATCCCTGGTTGGTATTTTGGGTCCCTATGTCTCTTTGTTCTCTGTACCTCGGTGGGTGATAATACTGATTGTATCCCTTCAGTCCCTGATAGTGATCATTTTGACTATACCATCCCTGGTTGAATCGTGGACAACTATCTTGGTTTCCCTTGTTCCTATTTTCTTGCCCTCTCTCCCACTGTTGTGTTGGAGGTGGTATTCTGCTTTCTCTCTGAAATTGATAATTTGTTCTACCTTGTCCCTGTGGGTGATATTGATCCTTGACTTTCTGGAAACTTGACCAATTTTGTTTACTTTCTCTCACTGCACCTCTTTCTGAATTTGAAGATAAGTACCCATTTCGTGTTGAATCTTGTTCCTGTACATCCCCTTAATATTCCCACTCTCTAGTTCTTTGACATCTATCATCAAATGCACTTAACACACGCTCCATGACTTGAAGGTCCTGTAAATTCGCGCCAATAAGAGCATCATGTACATTTTGAGGAAAATGATATATTAAATGTCCCATGGGCATATCTATCTCTATCGGGTATATTAAGTACTTTACTTGTACCTGATATTTGTGAAGGTATTCACACATAGTTCCTCCTCGAGAACTGTACTTATCATTGAAAATCTGCTACTAAAAACTGTATTGTTTTACCTGTGACCAAAATGTTCTCAAAAAATCATTCTTTGCCTGCGCAAATGTATCCCATTCTCCTCCTACAGAATTCTCCCAGGACCTTGCTTCCTCTCGTCATCCTGATAACAAGATAGCAATCTTATTCGTTTCACCGAATCGTTCCCCCTCTAAAGCACGCTCCACTTTTAGAATATATTGGATTGCCGAAATATTTCCTTTTTGCCCCTTGAAGTCATCTTAAGGAGAATATCATCAGTATCATCCCTAACGGTGGCTACCAGCGTGCAGACGGCATCTTCCAGTTCTGGGGCTGTTATTGGCACGGGTGCTCTCTTTGTTTATCCCTACAGGACCACCCCTATAGAAAAAAAAAGCCACCACAGGAACTTTGCTTGTGTGGAAAAGTTTAAGAATACCGGCTACACGATCGTAGAGATGTGGGAGTGTATGTTTAATGCGATGAAACGCACAGACATGGACTTGCAGCAATTTGTACTCCGGCACGAGGTGTATACCAAGGAACCCCTCAGTCCCAGGGACGCATTTTTGGCGGGAGTACAAAGTGTATCAAACTGTTTAACGAAGCAGACCTATCTTTTGGAGAGAAGTTCAAAGTACTTGGATGTGTGTTCATTATATCCTTACGTTTGAAAGTACAAAAAATATCCCATCGGCCACCCCAAAATTAACTTGGAACCAAATTGTCCGTCTCTAGATCAAGTAGAAGGCATAGACAAAGTTACAGTGACGCCTCCGCGGGATTTATTCATGCCTGTATTGCCTACACGGATGCATGACAATTTAATGTTCATCTTGTGAAGAAAATGTGGGGAGGAGAAAAACCAAGACGCGTGTCAGCACAACGTCAAAAAAAAAATCGCTGGTTGACAGGCGTATGAGTGATTGGCGAGATCCGGAAAGCCAATGAGAAAGGCTAAGCCGTTGAAGTAGACCACGAAGTGTGGGAGTAAAACGTATCTGTTTACGATCGTCAGACACGTTCTGGCGGATTGTTTCACGGGTACATTGATACTTTTTTGAAAATTAGTCAGATTGATGTACCTCACAAGATGAGAAGTTAGCTTATATCCAAAATTATTAGGAAAGGGAAGGGGTAAAACTCGATTTCGGCTCAGTTTGTAAAAACCCTGGTCTCCGCACTCTGGCTAAACTATTTTTAAATTCGCTATAGGGAAAGTTTGGGCAAAGACCCGATTTACCATACGTAGATGTTGTTAACGACTATCAGGGAATCCGCAAGTACCTGAAGGATCCGTACATCACCGTAGACAGCGTCATTGATGTAAATGATGAGGTTATGTTTCTCAATTACAAGTATGCGCGTGACGCGTTACGCCCTAACCCAAACACGAGTGTGGCGGTAGCATGCTATAAGACTGCTATAGCTAGGTTGCACTTATACAGCATCCTTGAGAAATTGAGGGACCACGTTTTGTATCACAAAACCGATAGCGTTCTATTCACGGAACGTCCCGGTGATTGGAGTCCACCGACCGGAGACATTTTAGGTGATCTCATTGACGAACTTCAAGATTACGGTCCGTGAAGCTACATTAGCGCCTTTGTATCTGGTGGTCCCAAGAATTATGCGTACATAGTTTGTATTGGTGAAGATCCTGCCAAAACAAAAACGGAGTGCAAGGTTCGCGGTATCACCATAAACAATGGCAACCAGAAGGACGTTAATTTTGATGTTTTTAAATCAATGGTCACCGAACAGGCCGCGGAGATATACATACAGATACCGCACAAAATTGCGAGAAAAGGTTTTTCGACTGTATGTACGGTTTCGCAGACTAAAGTCTACCCGTGTGCACCAAACGGCGGATAGCCGAAGATTATAATACGTTACCGTTTGGGTATCAGAGTCCTTCGAAACACACTAGCCACGATCATTTAGACGGGTTGAATAATCACTTTTTTTTTCTTTCTCTCTAGACAGTTCCACTGACATACCATTTTTCAAAGATTAGAGATTAATTTCCTTATTTTTTCATTTATTTGTTTTATGCACCCGGGATACTCTTTTTATATTTTCATCCGCCGGTACAATTCTTTACCTACCTGATTATTTCTAGTCAAATAGAATTAGGTGTTTGTATATTTGAAATATTTATTTACACAAATCAAAATTTTTAAAATATGGCTCACGCCATGAAAAGCTTACATGGAATATTTATTTACACAAATTCAAGTATTACAAATATATCTCGCACCATGAAAAATATCCTTGGAATATTTATTTACACACAAATAAAAGTTTATACAAATATATCTCACTCCATGAAAAGTATACTTGGAACATTTATATACACAAATCAAAGTTAATACAAATATATATTACACCATCAAAAGTAGACTTGGAATATTCATTTCCACACAAATAAAAGTTTTATACAAATATATCCCACACCATCAATAGTATACTTGGCATATTTATTAACACACAAATGAAAGTTTTAGAAATTTGCCTCACGCCATGAAAAGTGTACTTGGAATATTTATATACAAAAAATTATAGTTATAGTATATATCTTACACCTTTAAGTAGATTATACAAGTGTAGGTGTAGAGGAAACAATAATCTTTTTATTGAGCTCGTAGTTGCAATAGTGGCCTCGATATTAATTTAAAAAGTCCAATTTAGCGAGTATTTGAATATATGTACACAACCCAATGGTTATATTTAAAATATGTACAAGGAAAAAATTGACTAGAATTAAAATATATACTTTTCATGGCGTAAGCTATATTCTAAAACTTTGATTTGTGTAAAATAAATATTACATGTATACTTTTCACAGTGTGGGCTATTTTTGTGTAAATAAATATTATAAAAAACGTTTGTGTTTTAACGTCTACAGTCCCCTCCTCCTTCCCTATAAATACCAGTTCATTTAGCTTATAGCTCAGTCTCAAGTATTATGGACAAGTTGACACATCCATTTTCAACCATCATCAGAGGCCCTTCCGGCTGTGGAAAGTCACATTTTGTAGCCGACTTTATCCGTCACTTTGACACAATGAGTGACGTTAAATTTGATAAAATCACATGGTATTATGCTTTATGGCAACCAGGATTCGAACAAGACGGGGCAAGTTCCCGCGTCATATTCTGTAAGGGTTTGCCGGAAATGGATGACACCCGTAATGACTCTCCACAGCTGATTATCTTGGACGACCTGATGCATGAAGCCAACGAAGTGGTCATCGATCTTTTCAGCAAAGGATGCCACCATCAAAATATTATCGTCATGTACCCTACACAGAATATATTCCCACAGGGCAAGGGCCAAAGAGATATTTCTTTAAACGAACATTATATCGTGCTTTTTTAAAAATCACCGGGATAAAGCTCAGATTCAACACTTTGCGCGTCAAGTCTGTCCTGAAAATCCCCGTGTTTTACAAGTGGCTTACATTGATGCAACAAGTACTCCTCACGGGTATATATTGCTAGATTTCAAACAAGAAATAGAAGAATGGTTAAGATATAGAACCCACACAAATGTTGGGTGCTGCGTGTACCTACCACGCAAAAGCTATAAAAACACCGACACTTCCCGATTACAGATCAATTCATAACTACTAGTCCCAAAGTGCTGAAGCAGGCCCCTCTGCTACGTGCGATGTATCGCATGAACCCACAGCCTTGCTGAAAACGGTCAACAATAAACTGTTTGACTCTGTTTGCGAGTGTGCCTACAATACTTCAAAAGGGCGAGTGCCGTTGAAAAATGCGCAGAAGACAAAGTTACGTGCTCACAATCAGATGTTGCGCAGGCTGGTCAGGAGAGTGCTGGAAGAAGAAGAGACGTCTACTCGTTCAGAAAGGAGTAGCGTTCCTGCCCTTACTTTTAGCCCCTTTAATCAGCGGTGTCCTCGGTTCCTTATTCAACAAGTAGATAATGGAACACAAGAAAAAGATTATATTGGTGTACCCGGAAACATTTCACCGTTACGAGCAACACAACCAACAAGTGGTATCGGCCACAAATCTAGTGGTTTTCGAGCTGGACAAGGAAATGGAAAAAAAAAAATCCTCGCTTCAAAACTTGATGACAAGTCTAAATGGACGTTATACCAATAAGTGCTACAGCGCTATCTGCACTTTAGTCAACATCCTCCACCATCTGAAAATACCACCACCACAACCACGACCCCCCCTGAAGTGTCTGTACTTCCCATCCCTGCTGTATTCAATACTGTACCAATACAGGCACGTAAACAAACTCAACTTTTACTAGAACATATTATTTTCCGAGGCGGAATCTCTTGGAACTCAAACGGACAAGAGAGTATACATGATATGTCTCTCCGAGGATCCAATATTGTGGATTTAGTCAACGATCTGGTCAGAGCAAGAAGACACAGCGAACCATCTGGGTTGCGAGAGTTTCTCACGGCCCTTCAAACAATTAAACGTTCTGAAAGAATTTATTGTAAATCCGAAAAGTTTGGCACCCATTAGAGATCCGACACCCGTACCCCAACCACTTACACCATCGCAACTCCCTAAGAAGAAGAATATGAAAAGGGTGGACGAAAACAGGTGGCTGCCGTTCCGAGGTTAATGGCCCGTTTAGCCGACATCTACTACGAACCTTCTCATCCTGCAGGGTTCGCAGGGGCGGCGTCGCTCATAAAGGCGCCCAAGAAAGATCCCGACAAAGTACGAGAATGGCTTCGTGCGCAGGACATTTATACCCTACACAAACCGTTGATAAAAAAAGTTTCTAACGCAAAAATTATGTGGTGTCAAACATTGACGATCTCTGGCAAGCCGATCTCAACGATATGCGAAGTCTCAGAATATACAACGACGGGGCAGTGTACTTGCTCACCATCATCGATGTGTTTAGCAAGATGGCCTGAGCGAGGACGCTTCCATCCAAGACGGAGAGCGTCGTGAGAGACGCCTTTCGGGACTTTTTCAAACATAGCAGACGTAAAACTCTAAGTTTACAGACGGACAAGGGAACAGAGTTCACGGCACATCTAGTCTGGAAATTTCTCAAACAAGAAGGCGTGCATTACTACACCACTTATAATCCGGACGTGAAGGCAAACATTGGGGAAAGATTCAATAGAACCCTGAAAGGACGCATGTGGCGTTACTTTACAACAACAAAAGTATCAGTATGTGGACGTCCTCCAAGATCTAGTCGACGCTTACAACGGCGCATAACATTCCAGTATCAAGATGGTGCCCACCGACGCTTCAGAAACCAATGTTCTTCAAGTCGGAGATAATATATATGGAAATCGGCGTCCAAACTCGAATAGTAAGGCGAAAATAAAAGTCGATGACATAGGGCGTATTAGCAAATCCAAATATCTGATTGAAAACGGCTACGAAAGCAATTGGAGCAAAGAAATTTTCAAAGTCAGCAGTGTCATGTTGCGACAAACTGTCGTCTTCAAGCTGACCGATCTTTACGTTGAGGAGGTGGATGGAACGTTTTACGAACCCGAATTGCAACGCGTACGTTTTCCTGACACTTTTAAAGTTGATAAAATATTAGATGTCAAGGGTAAAGGCGCCAGAAAGAAAGTGTACGTGTAATGGAAAGGTTACCCCGACAAGTTTAATTCTTGGATTCCTCCCAGTTACGTCAGCGCTTTGACATGCAGGAATAGTTTTATATCACTTTGCCGAGCGATAGTTCTGAGATTTTTCCCAAAAAATACCCTCGCGAATTTCACCACGCAACTACCCTATCGTCTTACACTCGAAGGCCAGTGGGAAGTCGCTCTCGCCGAATTCCAATATTCATGTACTTTAAACACCGTACCCGAGGGCCAAAATAATGTATGGTTCAACTGGGTGGACGCTAACGGTGTGGAACAAATATTCAAGGATCATATCCCTCCTGAAAACTACAGCACTATCCATGAATTTATCAAAACCCTAAACGAAGTAAAAGCGTTTAAAGGGGATTCCGGAGTTGAATTCAAGTACACAAACGCCAACAAAAAAGTGGACGTTGTTTATTCTTCACCAAATATAAAGCTGCTGACTTTATCAAGTCAACTAAGTCTACAGCTCGGTTTCGATTCTCTGACTGATATTATCAAAACCCCAAAGTCACCGTACGCCACCAACATTCTACTAGGCTTGCCCTCGCAAATGTACATCTACACGGATATCGTCGATCCTCAGGCCATGGGTGACATTATCGTACCACTTTTAAGTATCGTCTGTATCAACAAAAACTTACTCTACGGGAGACATAAGATAGTTAGCTATGATCCGTTGCACCACGTGCCCGTATTTAGAAGGGAAATTGAAAGTCTGGAAATCAATATAAGAACAGACACTGGTGAATCTGTACCATTCGATTTTGGAAAAGTGTTCGTGAAACTTCATTTTCGACGCTGATCAACATGAACTGTTCCTACCAAAGACACTTCGTAAACCAGGCTGGAACAGGTATAACTTCAATCTACCACGGCGTTCCCTATCAACGCGGGCATGGGAGAGGAAGTTTTTTAAGCGGCCTTTTCAAAAGCGTCGTACCGTTGCTGAGAAGCGGCGCTAAAGCTATTGGAAAACAGGCCCGTCATATGGGTATTAACGTGCTCACAGACGTCGCCAATCAGCGCCGTCCGTTCTAAGAGGCTCTACGGCACCGTGTCGGCGAGGCTGGAACTAACCTGAAATGCAAGTCGGAGCAGCAGATTGACAAACTGCTGACCGGCTCAGGCTATAAAAGGCGTCGTAAGAAGCACCGACGTCAGTCTTCTGTCGTCGCCCGACGTAAAAATGTCAAGAAAGAAGCGGCCGATATTTTCAGTTGAAATGTCGTTTCTACACCCCCAGTCCTACGAGTGTGCCAGCAGTGAACTCGATCTCTTTTCCATCCCACCGACACAAACCAGTCTTGAAAGTGGGCAATTGCTTCAGTACAAACCTGTCTCTTCCCTCACCAATGATTCAACCATCGTAATGTACCGTTACCGGACAAGGCGAGTTCTATATCGATCTTTCAGAGACTATGCTCTATCTCAGGGCGGCCATCATGAAACACGGCGTTGGCGCTTTCACAGAGGTGGACCAAATCGCTCCCGTCAACAACTGGTTGCATTCGCTATTCAGCCAGGTGGATGTGTTTTTAAACCAAAAACTTGTCTCTTCGCCCAGCAACACGTATGCTTATATAGCGTACATTGAGACGCTGCTCAATCACAACAGTGACGCCAAAAGAACACATTTGACTTGCGATCTGTGGTTCGCAGACAGCCCCGGAACCTTTGAGGAGGCTAACTCCGGCAGCAAGGGATTTGAGGCCAGTTGCAGCCTTACCGCAAATAAGAAGGTGGATCTTTTGGGGTATATACACGGTGACGTGTCTAACCAAGAGAAACACCTTTTGAATGGTACCGAACTCAGAGTCAGGTTGGTCCGTTCCAGAGACGGGTTTAGTCTTATGGCCGTTCCTGAACTCCCTCACTTTAAGGTTCACATCGCTGAAGCCGGACTTCTAGTGCGACGTGTCAAAGTATTACCTTTTATACTGTTGGTACATGCCAAAGCATTAAACGTCAAACCCAAAAAGTATTCCATCATCCGTGTGGAAGTAAAAACACTCACTATTCCTACGGGCGTGCAAGGGAAATCACTGGACAACGTATTCAACGGACAGTTACCCAAACGATTCATTGTGGAATTTGTATCAAACGCGGCGTTCAACGGAGACGCCACCAAGAACCCGTTCAACTTCCAAACCTACGGCATGAACAATTTCTCGCTGTACGTGGACGGGGAACAAGTGCCGTCGAAACTGCCACAGACCAATTTTTCAAACGGTAATTATGTCATGTCCTACCACATATTGTTTTCAGGAACGGGTATTCATTTCAATAACGAAGGTAGCGACATCATACGGGAAGCCTTCCCTAAGGGATATCATCTCATGGCCTTCGATCTCACACCTAATCTGTCCGCCCATGATATCGCATTGGAATTTGACGAGAAATGGTTCTCTGAGCATCGAAGTAAGCTTCACCAGAGCTATCACTAAAACCGTCAACTGTATCGTATACGGGGAGTTTGCCAACATAATCAACATTGATAAGGACAGAAGAAACCTCATGACCGATTATGGGATTTAATATAAACGGCTTCCCACCCCTTACACTCGTCATTTAAATCATGGACGTCATTGTGGATTTCTAGAGTTTCACAGACGACAGCAAACAGTTTATCGTCAATGAACTGAGCGTTTTATCTGTATGCGGTACATTACTTCAACATAGGGTGTTAAAACCCCCATACGCTCTCGAGGAACTTTCAGCTGCCCCTAAAAAGCAAGTCAACTATATCGTCAACAAACTGCACGGTATAACCTGGGAGTGTGGTGATGTAGATTACAACCTGTTCGAATCACTCATCTCCCGTGCAGAAACCATCTACGTCAAGGGGGCAGAAAAGAAAAAGTTTCAAGTCAAATACACGTCTACACCTATCGTAGATCTGTACGACAGAGTTTGTTCGTCTTTGAATTGGAAACACTTAAATTGTGCTGCACCATGTGTATGGCACATGGTTCTGTATGGAATTTCTGTTCGGCCTCCATCGTTTGCGGACTTCGAGATTGGTTGATTGAAGATGGACACGCACACCATAAGACGTGCGCTGAAAACAAACCCGTGGTTCCGTTCTGTACGGTCGAGTGTTTTCCCTGCTGATCAACTACCCGCAAGAATAGCTCTACCTGACGCTCTAGTCATCAACACTGATCCACACACCAAGCCTGGGATGCATTGGGTCGCCAACTTTATCGACCAGAACGCCGTGGGAGAATATTTTTACAGTTATGGTTTTCTGCCCCGTATAGTCACATCTGGCATTTATACGCAAAAACACTTCCCGCACGTCCCATAGCACGCTACAACTTCAAAGCATCGCCTCAGAAGTTTGCTGCCATTACTGTCTCATGTACCTTCTCTATCGGACCCAGAACATTCCGATGAAAACTTTTCTAACCTATTCTCGCCCAACAATCATACAGGCAACGACGCTCTGGTGGTGAGATATTACAACACATTTTTCAAGAGAGAGCGAGGGGCATGGTCATGTGATCAAATTAAGCCAATCATAGATATGTTACAGGTGGTCGGAAACACTAACATATAAAGTAAACAAGTGTCCCACCTTCTAGTTTCCCAACCTCGACATATTTGTGGCCTTTCATGTAGTTCCCAGCAGCTCTAGAAAGTTCCTTATAACAACTGGAACATACCAATCCCAGGGAGAACAAAATAAATATTTAGTTCAGGCTCATATTGACAATATTACGTTTTTAAACTGAAAATCTTAGTACAAGCTAGTCGACGAAATACACCAATGAAATTATGGTTTATTTCAGTCATTTTCTGGGAAATTAACGTGCATTATTGAGTCGATTGTAAGAATAATTTTATTGTTCTAGTATTTTAAACCATATGTTGGATTAATATTAACTCTTAATAATACATGTTATAAAATATTCTTAAAACAGGATTTTATAGATATAGTCCAGCAAGTACGTAAGTCTAAATGAAACTAATATAATATTTTGACAGTATACCTAAATTTGTATGGATTTAGTCAAATTGTAATTAAAAAACTAACATTATGTTTTAATTTGATGTCTTGGTCTCAGAATTGTAATAGTCTCTTTATCTTTTATTTAATCTAAGCCCTAAATATAAAGTGTATTATTAACGTAGCACATATCCCAGAATAGACGTTAAAATCGTTTAGCTTGGTTTTACAATGATGGGCCGTTTTGAGTTCAAAATCCGGATGGGTGTTTTGAGAGTGTTTTTGCGTAAATTGTCTCCAACTTTTGCCATCCTTATAAAAGATTACATTATACACAAGTCGTGGTACGAATTACGAAGCTAAAAAAAATTAAAGCAGCACACACAACACTCTACCACCAATCACTTATCCATTAATGTTATTTCAAGGGTAAAAGACTCAACATTAGTAACAGCTTCCTCTAGACGAGAGGTCGGCAACTGGTGAGCCACATTTCTATGCTTACATAGTAGATGGACCATATTATTGCTACAACATTTTTAAAAGTGATGAATAATAATAATTAGATGTGTTTGAAAACTCAAAATTTCGAATATTTTCTAATAATTAATGGCCAACTTGAAACTCGAAACTTGAATAACAACCTCGATTAATTAAATTATAAATTTGTATATTAAATTGTGTTTGACTGCTAATAAAGCAGGACAGTTGGCGTGAGCAAGCAGGTAATCGGGTAATCTTCTATGAATCAGAGTTAAATACCCTTGTTCTTTGTTGTTCTATTAAAAATTTGTTGCTGTTCAGAATGGCTGTTTGGATGTGTAGGTTTTAGGCAATATCATATTGAGATCTTTTGAATAGGGTTCTAAAAGTTTCAAGCAGTTATTAATTGGTGTTAGTTGATGCCCAGAAAGTTTTAGATGTTTGGCGAAGTTGGATTTGCACTATTGTATTTAAAATCAATAATGTGTTCAGTATATTGAATTGAAAGTTGTCGTCTGGTCAGGCCAATGTATACAGCCTTACATTCATATATCAATTTGTAGATAGCACTTTTGATTTTTAGAGTCGAGATTGGATGATGGTCATTGTGGAAAACCTACACCTCCAAACAGCCATTCTGAACAGAAACAAAATTGTAAATGAGCAAACCAATTTTGAAAATCAATCCTTTAGTAACACAATTAGAAAATTACCACAACACATCAAACTAAAAAATAATCCTCATTCCAACAAGTCTAGCCTATTCGAACCACAATTAAGAAGATTAATATGCCTAAAATTTTAATTCAATTCCCCATCTTTTAATAAAATCAACAATAATATATCTATCTATAGTTACTCATCATATAAATTACTCTATATATTATACTAGCAACAATATCTCATTTATCAATTTTTTATTTTATTTTATCTATCCTATTGGTAGCTTACCACTTATTGTTGTTCAACCTACAAAAAGTTTATTACGTAATAATAAATAAAAATTTCACAAACCTTCCGCCAATAAGTATTTTAAACCAATCATCGTTATCATAAATAAGGTGATAATAAGCTCTTTAATTTAAATTTGTAAATCGAT
>CABFVX010004971.1:14777-43501 GCA_902151425.1 Timema shepardi
CCCCCCTCCCTGCTGCTTATGTAGATTACAAAGCTAATAACAGTCAGTAATGACTAAACAAATGCTTTTATGCTTGGCTTAAGAAATGGATTTGGCCTATAAACAACACAAAGAAACAACAGGGAAGCACCCAAGGGAATTTTTGGTCTTTTTGGTCTTCAGATATTCTTTCACCATTTTGAATTTGCTTGTTTGAAAAATCTCAACTTCATAGGTCTAATGTGAAGGTCTTACAGTTAATGTCATCGTCATCGTATAATATATCTTCCCAAATGATGTATTTAGGGCACTTTCACACTTAATCACTGGAACTTTTAATTAAAAGTTAATTTTTATTTTATTTAGCATCGTGCCCTACTACCTGATCAGATTTTACGCATAAGTACTAATTACAATAATGCGTTAGGAATTGGGAAGGTTGAATGTAGATGAAGTGAGCCCACATTTGTGTGGAAGAAGAGTGGAAAACCATTTAGGGAAAACGATCCCCGAGCCTACCCGAGTGAGATTCGAACCTCGATCTCCCCGCTCTCGGCAGTCTAGCTCAACAAGAATCAAGCGCGTTATCTAACTACACCACCGAGGTGGGCTATAATTAAATAAAAACAATAATTTAGAATTCAATGGATAGTTTAAAAAAGTAGTGGTGGCAGTCCAAATGGAACCGGCCAACCGAGATATATTTCGGTGTTCCGAGGGCCAAGCCCCCTAACTGCCCTCCCTCCCCCAGGAATAAATTTAATTTACTATTTTTAGCATTATTAAGGGTGGCCCTAGGTACAATGTGCCTACAGATTTCCCCTACCTATAATAAAAAAATAAAATAAAAGACTTTAAGACTTCAATTTCCTCTATTAGTTGGTACAATTAGGCTAATAAAAATTTAAAATAATAATTTCTGCAGGTATGTGAGATTAATAAATTTTTCATGTGAAGATCACCCCTTTTAGGGGCATCTACAAAAATTTAAAAAATTTGTCAATTGATCATCACTCCAAATAATTTCATGGTGCACTACATTTTCAAAAATTTGGCAATTGAAGATTACTCAAAATATATTCTAAGAGTCATTTAAATTTCAAAAATTTGCTAACCGATGACTACTTTAAAATATATTCTAGAGGCATTTAAATTTCAAAGATCGGCATGGCAATACTGAATATTAAAAAATTAGTAAACAAATAAAAATTCTTGAGATAATAGAATAATTACAGTTGTAACCCAAAGACTCTAACAATATTTTTTAAATCTATTATGTGAAAAGAGAAAACTTCAAGTTATATTTTTATCATGGAAACCATTTTGGATTGAAGATAATATTTCTACACTAAGAGTCATTTTGACTAAAATATAGCTCTTCTATTAATGGCAAGGCCCATCTTTTTTAAATATTGTTTCAATATATTTCATGTAATCTTGACAGGTACAAAATTTGTTACTTATTATTTAAAGGGCAAAATGTAAAAGTTACCCTTTTTGAGTTAAACTAGAGGCATATAAACATTTCTAGCAACAAATAATATATTTTCTGAAATAAGTAATCCTTTTCACATTTCTTCCCTTGAGAATGGCAAACATAACTATTACTTAATAAAAGACACGTGAACATATTAGTAAATGATAACAGGTGAAAGTCTTAAAACTACTAATAGTTCAACACAGCTAATTAATGTTCCTAGCCTCCATTAGTTTCAACAATCTGAATTGTATCAAGTGTGCAGTGAGTTATCTATGTATATTCTGTAAAGTCGTCCATATGAACCCTTCGCGGTGGGGAACTGACATCCTTCTCAGAACTACTGTTATCACTAGTAGCAGACATGTTTTCTTGGAGCACTTTCAGTCTGAGCCTTTTGATCTGTCGAAGTCGCTCCAACCAATTGCTTGCATACGGGTTTGGTATTTCTGCCTTGAGACTACGGGAGATCATGGATGCCAACTGAAAAAATAAATTAATATTTTCAAACAACAATATTGATTTAATTTAATACCAGTAGAAATATAAAGCTCAAATCTTAAGGTATTGGAGAGCTACGTAAAAATCTTGGAGAAGTAGACTGAACACAATAATGAAGATTTTGACTTCAAATAACAATTTTAAGCAATTAGGTAAAATATATTATTGGGACCTGTGTAGTTGGAGGAGTAACAAAAGCACAAAAAAAAGACAAAATTGTGTTAACATAATTAATGTACTAGAAAAAGTGTTATCTTTGTTGTAATAATTTAATATACATGACAAACAAAAGAGCATTTGTCAGTGACACCAAGACTTAAAAAAAAATCTTAATTTCTTTCTATTTTAAATAGTATCACTTTGATTAAAATTTTATATTTTTAAGGATTCAAGTATAAAAATTGGAATTCAAGATTATAAATGAAATATAAGATTAAGATTCAAGAAATATATATTTCGACCCATTTCTAAATTTCAGTGCTATCCGGATATATACAGCTTAAGGCTTGGTTTGTAAGATACAACATTTCGGATTGTGTGAGGTGAGGCCTAACTTTTGCACTTACATGACACAGAAGACAGCGCTATCTGTCATTTTAATCAGCTGTTTCCTTTGAAAGCAAGGCAAGATAGATATATAGCAGTGTTCTGGTAGGAAGTAGCCTTAAGAAAATATGAAAAAATTCTTTGCTGTAAACATTGAGAGTTATTTACTATATTATTGGTGTTATTTTATAGGTATTGTTAGTATCTCTGAAAAGTGACAGCCACAGAACACATCACTTGACATATGAATATATTACAAAGTTTTAGTAACTTCACTAACTAGTAGCTTCCTACCAGTACTCTACAGTAAATATATTACACTGAGGTCATATGTAACAATAAGCTGATAAGGAAACATTTGTTACTGTTGTTCCAATTATTAACAGAGAGTACTGAATGAGCTGATTTAAAATAAGACAGCATCATCCCAAGTCCTATTCTGCATTTTGAGTTCAAAATAAATGAAAATGGACATAAAAATGTTGTTCTATCATCTCATAGAAGAATAATATGATGAAGAAACGTTACTATTGCTATCCCAAGAGTTTGGAGAGCGCTGATAACATGCTTAAAAAAAAGGGAAAATATATGGAAGATACATTTTGATAAAAGGTTATTTACTTTCTAATAAAGCAACGTTTTGAGAGTATTTTAGAGTTTCATGTAGTTTTTTTGATAATTGTGTCAAAGGTTCATGATGATAAGCACAAACATTTTGTTGTGTCAAATCCAATTTCTGTGAAAGAAGAACTTTACTCTGCTCTAAGGCAAATGTATACAAGATATTGTTTCTTTCAAATAAAAATAATATAAAGTTTAAAAACAACACCTGTAGGCCTACATGAGAATCAAACACAGGATCTTTGGCTTAGTACGCTAATGCGCTAACCATTAAGCTATCCAAGAATTGTCCTGTGCCCAGGGTAATTCTTCACTCATATTTTAAGGCAGAGTCCATGATGGACATGCGGAAATGGTCGACTACAAATGTATGATTTATTAAGATCACAAGCTTCATAAAACACAGCCTTCTGTAACGCGGTAGTTGGCTTATTGCTGCCACTTGTACAATTATTGTAATTGTAAGGAAAGGAATTTCATATCTAAGAATCAAATAGCCAAAGCTATTATAATTTTTTTATTGAGGATTTATTGCATTATCTGATAGCTCGCATTTTTAAATTGACTTATAGAAGAACTAGTTAAATTTAAGAGGTTAGCAAAACCTATGTTTAGAGAAGCAGTAGAAAGGCAATATACGTTGTGGAAGCTGATCATAGGCCTCAAGAAAGGGAGGAAAACAGTCATAGAAGAATTTTCTTCATAGATAAAGGGAAGCCTTGTTTCCAATGCAAAGAGCAAGGTCATGTAATGCGGGATTGCAGATCTGGCAAGGGGAGACAGCAATCAACAATGCTGGAGAGAGAGAGCAGTGTTTTAGATGTGGCAGTTTAGGGCATCTAGCGAGACAGTGTTTTGGGAAAACTAGCTATCACCCAAACGAGAACTGTCCCCATTGTCTCAATAGAAGAGCAAGAGAGCACTAGTGAATTAGTGTTAGCATGTCTTTTTAAAGGAAAAAAATATCGTTTCCTAGTATATAGTGGGTCACAAGTTTCGCTAATTTTGCAAAAGAGTGCAGAATCCATGGAGTTGTCGGAACCGAGATTCTCGATTTTGGGTTTATCGGGTCACAAATAGCATAGCTTTCAGGGGAGGGAGGAGGGTGAAGATATGGTAGATCTAGTGGTAGGTAAGAAGGCCTACAGGGCCACATTTCAGGTGGTGAAATGTTGGACCGATGCATGTTATGATGGCATATCAGGCCTACACCTTCTGACATAAAAATTAGAAATAATATATTTATGACAAGGAGACAAGGACAAGTATAGCTACAAAATGAGTAACCAACACTGTATGCGCTATGAAGGCTATTTGCCCAGGCACAAGGAAGGTCCTAAGGGCCGTGTTGGTAGTGCCAAAGAAATTTGGAGGTTTGAGTGGCTGGAGGTAGTAGTTAGGAAGACTATCTGGTAGCATTTCAAAAGGGAAATTGCGGGGCCTATTCAAGTATTGTGCAGTGTAGACCCAAGATTGCACAGAGATGCCCGGAAGGTAGAATTGGCCTAGGGGGGGATAGGAATTGAAGAATATCCAGGAACCACAAAATATCCAAGTTGCAACTGAAGTGTAGGTGACATCATAGAAGAGGCATAGAAGAAAACAATGGAGGGGAACGTGCGACGTGCGGAGAGTGAAGAGAAGATTCACAGTTTCAGGGATAGCGATAAGGAGGTCAAAAAACTACAAGGGTAGAAAGATAGAGACATCAGACCGCTCCGCCAGAAGAAGAAAACTACAAGGGTAGAAAGATAGAGACATCAGACCACTCCGCCAGAAGAAGAAAACTACAAGGGTAGAAAGATAGAGACATCAGACCGCTCCGCCAGAAGAAGAAAACTACAAGAGTAGAAAGATAGAGACATCAGACCGCTCCGCCAGAAGAAGAAAACTACAAGGGTAGAAAGATAGACATCAGACCGCTCCGCCAGAAGAAGAAAACTACAAGGGTAGAAAGATAGAGACATTAGACCGCTCCACCAGAAGAAGAAAACTACAAGGGTAGAAAGATAGACATCAGACCGCTCCGCCAGAAGAAGACAACTACAAGGGTAGAAAGATAGAGACATCAGACCGCTCCACCAGAAGAAGAAAACTTGGTAATTTTAGGGGAAGAATGAACTATTTTTTTGAAATAAAGCATAAACCACTGACGACTAGAATCAAACCTAGGTTCAAGTAGAAGTGTAACGCTCACAACGCTAATAGTTGACTAAGGACATGAGGAAAAAATACCAGAGCTACACAACTCCAGCTGAACTGTTAAGGAGGGTTCACATTTCGGCCAGACGGAAGAAGAACTGACCAAACTACAAATCTTGTGCATACAAACAACACGATAAGAAAGCACAACAAACTATGTATCATGTTGGGTATTGGGTCTATTTGACAAAGACAACTGTGAGGAAGAATCAGGTTAGGAAATTCTTAACAAAACTTAACGGCCCTTATGACATTCTTGAGGTCCTGGGTAAGGTCTGGTAAGAATCCGGCTTCCTTATCGCTCAATGGTAGTTAATGTTGGGAGGTTGAAACCCTTTGTGCCTAGGAATCCTGGCCTAGTTCAGTTCACAGATCTAGAAGCTCGACCAAGACACCCTTTAGCCAGGAGCTTGATAAGAGAGAGAAGGTCTTCATATCTCAGATCCAACCACAGCAACACCTTGAGTTGGAACTCAGCCTAAGACACCGTCTCATCACTTTGTACTAAGACTGCGTAAGTAAGATGATAAAGTGTGAGGTGAGAGGGGGGGCGGGGGAGTAATCTTCTTTCAGAGAGAGGGAAAAAAAGTACAAGTGCAATGAAGCCTCATGAGTGTTTTTTGTAGCAACCAGTTTTAAAGAATGCTGTAATCAGCTAAAAGACATTGGACAGAGAGGAAAATAAGACTATTTTAAATGTCATGTTTGTTGATGTGTAAAAGGAAGAGTTTTATTTCTGTAATCTGGCTTATGTTACTGTTGTGTCACTGTGGTAATTAATGTGTTATTGTTGTATTATTGTGTGCACTAAGTATGATTCTAGGATCGTTGATTTTAGTACTTTTGTGTTTAGGGGCGTTGGTTCAAACCAAAGATTTATGGATAGCATTTGAATATGCGAGGAAAATTGCTATGTCAGAAAATGGTTTTGGATTTTAGCCTAGAGCTGTTGTTAGTGGAACACGAGCAGCTTAAAGAGGCGATTAAAATGGTACAAGAGTCCAGTACTGGGTTATTTTTCAGAAATAAGGAAAACAATACTTGGACGAGTAATTTTCAAAATTCTCTAGAAAAGTTAAGGCAGGTTTTCCATGAATTTAGCTTAGGATTAAGTAGCTTAGCTAGCTTGGTGCCAAGGGAAGATCTTTGTTTGACACGTTCAAAGTGTAGGTGCTCCATTTCATTTCACAATCACCCTCCCTTCCATTACACATTAGTGTAAGTGTGTATAGCCCAAACGGGTAGTAAGACGTGGTGCTAATAATAATAATCTGTACTCACCGTTTGTTTTAAATCGTGTGCTTCATAGTTTAATACAACAATGAATATAAACACACGGTACCCTTTATCAAAAGATATTTTTACCAGGCATTGATCTGGCGCACAAAATAAATAAAAAATTATGAAGAATTTTTTGATTTAATTACTATTAATCAATCGCGAGCAATATCATTTTTGAATTTAATTTTTATAAAATGGTAATTACCTATTCTTTTATTTTTCCCGACAAAGTTTATCGTTCATGTATTTGTAATTATGTGTAAGTTTGTTTTCAAGCGTTGACGAAATCAGAGAAAATAATGAATTTCGAGTTATTTACTAAATATTTGGTGTCAATAATATTTTATAGGGCTCTGCGAGAACTCGTATTTCGAGCTCGAACTCAAGCTTGTCTATTAGGCTCGAGCTCAAGATCAAAAGTTTTGTAGGCTCGTCATTTTTGAGCTTCTACTTGATGTACTTAATAACCAATTTTTAAAATGCAATAGTAAGCATAAGCTATTTAATTGAGATAATATCAGCATTTCCACTTATAAATCATTCGGTTACTTAACAAATTGCTCAAATTTAATTTCAATTTTAACATTAATAAAGTAATAGAGCTTTAAAACCACTTTCAACGGGTAAATTTACTCAATATTGTCAATCATTTTGAATTATACTTGATTGAAAGTGTTCACGTATATTGCCATGACAATGCAATGAAAAAAAAATAGTTAAGAAGATTACTGAATAATTGAATGATTCTTTTTACTATTTTTACCTGGTCCCTTTCTAAACTAATAATTTAAGTTAAATTAAAATTAAATATAAAAATATCTTGTATTAAATGTTTTCAAACCTAAGATATTAAAAACTTGATTTGATTAATATGTTTAGCTATAAAACTAGCTCTAGTTTAGTTACTATTTAGTTATAGAGTTATGTTGATTAACCTGTTTAAAATCAATACATATTTTACCAAACTTACCACATTTTAATTAAAAAAGCATTTACTAGTTCATATTGTTTGCTAGAAATATTATTTTAGTCATATTATTTTTAGTATTAAAGTATCAGCATCAACTTTTATAACAGTTAAAAATCGAAGTAACGTAAATTTCTCAATAAAATAATGTTTAACGAGATCCTGTACAATGCTCATGTACAACTGCGCATAGAGGATTGGAAATGGAACAGAAGACATGATAATGCACAATTACACTAAAGAATAATAAACTAAATATGAAACAATTCAAATTTCTAATTGTTTATGACTATTACATTTTCTTATACAGTAAATTAAGTTACTGAAGCATATTTTGGGGAAATTATAACTTATTAAAATGTCAATTTTATTAACTTTTTATCAAAATAGTGTAGAAACACTCTACAATAATGTAAAGTGATAGTTAAAGAAGTCAACCTGAAAGGATAGTTAGAGTAGGCCTAGATATAAACAAACCAATTTCTCTATTTTCTTTTTTACACTTTTACACTTCCCACTTCTTTAAACTTCCACAGTTGCACATTGTTTTGAATTTTTGGAAATATTTATTTTTCATATGAATAGACATTAATGAAAAAAAAGTATTTCTGAAAATTCAAACTAATGTGCAACTGTGGAAGTTTTGAAGAAGTGGAAAAGATTAATAAGACGTGAAGAGAGAAATGTGTTCTTATCTAGGACTATCCTTCCAGGTTGGCTTCCTTCACTATCACTTACTTTACATCACTGTACAGTGTTTCTACACTATCATGTTATACATTTCCAAACCATCATGAGATCATTCATTTTATTAACTTTTCTATGATTGTTAGTGTAGTTTTAATGTCCTTAAAGACATGAGTGTTGAAACCATTTTAATTTTTTTTATTAGATTTTTATTTCAGTGTTGTTCTTATTTTTAAATTGTGTTTTATAAGTGCTATTTATAATTTAAAAACCTATATTCCCGTTATTTAACTTTTTTTTTCAGAATTATTAACTATTTATAATAATGAGTGTCATTCATATTTTAAGAATATGTGTTTTAATATACTTTCTAACATTTTAAAACTGTGGATGTACAATACTCAAACTCGGAAGCTTTTAGAAATACTTGACTCAGAGCTCGGCTCAAAAGAAAAATCCCAAGCTCGCAGACCCCTAATATTTTCTTACTTTAAATACTGGGATAATATATTTCAACATCATTTTGTAAACAGTAAGTTATAATACAATATGGGAATGAGTTATTGGTAGGGGCATGAAAAATTCACGTTTGCGATAGTGCAAATTTTAACCCAAATTCTCTTCTCACACGAATAACACATTTTTTAGCTTCTTTTTTTTTTCTAAATAAACATCATTTCATTGTAATTTGGCAAATACCATGTCACTCAATATAATTTTCAATGTGGTAACACTGGCAAAAGAGCTAACTCAGTGCTGCCGTATCTACAGATAGTATCAGTTTTTGAAGATTTTAAAGGTATAAAACAGATCACAGGATATATGAGTATCTTCATGAATATTTAGACTTTTTTTTTTTTTAGACTAACAATAAAAATCACAATTTCTACCCTTACACAATACGATAGGTACTTAAATTTCGATTTCGATAACCTGATTTTTTGTTTTCAACCTTTACAGGTGGTCATATATGGCAAAATTATATTTTCTTTATTTTTATTACCTTTTCCTTATTTGATAACAGTCTTCTGTGATGACATGTTTAGGTGTTATTATTGTTTGAACTAAACAAAAATTGATAATCGATTATTTCAATATTACTATTTGTAAAACTCGAACGTAATGATATTGAGATATCGAGCTACATATTACCAAGCGTGACATTTTTTGTGTGTAGTTGTAATTGATTTTTTTTAATAGATTAATAAATAGTTAAATACACAATAAGAACAAAAAATCTAGAAATTTTTATCATTATTTATAATGAATAATCTACTCATATTTACATAAATAATAACATCGCTTTCAGAATAAAATATCCTTTTACCCTAAAAATAATCTCACTTTTTGAATGTTTATAGTTATTGGTTTTTAAATCCTGTTTCAAATCTTTTGTTATATGGGAAAATAATTTTATTTGCTAATGGGTGTTAAGTGTGGCTTTCTAGGTTAATGATAAGTTTATAATCACAAAAAGCTAAATAAAAGGTTTTGAATATTCAGAACATATTAAAAATACAATAGTATGATTTGTGTCACTGAGTGGTCAATAGTTATTTGGCAAATTCAATTTTTACAACCAAGTTGAACAAAGAGTCAAAGAAGGATATATCCGGAACTTCTCCTATATTTAAAATTTTATATAGTCTCACACACAACTGTTTTAATTTGTATTAACACTTTTGGTGCCATTATCTGATCTGATCAGCTTCACCTACTATCGCTAAAAGTGCCACAATCCGATCTGATCAGCTTCACCTACTATCGCTAAAAGTGCCACAATTCGATCTGATCGGCTTCATCTACTATCGCTAAAAGTGCCACAATTCGATCTGATCGGCTCTGCCTACTATTGTTGAAAGTGCCACAATTCGATCTGATCAGCTCCAGCCTACTATCGCTAAAAGTGCCACAATACGATCTGATCGGCTCTGCCTACTATTGTTGAAAGTGCCACAATTCGATCTGATCAGTTCCGCCTACTATCGCTAAAAGTGCCACAATTTGATCTGATCAGCTTCACCTACTATCGCTAAAAGTGCCACAATTCGATCTGATCGGCTCTGCCTACTATCGCTGAAAGTACTGGAGTCAATGAGGTCTGCTCTCCAGATTTGCACCCGTTCTCACTTTACTTGACAGATAGTGTAGTAGTGTGATATATCACTGGAAAGAGAACATTTCCCTCATTTATTTTATATAAGGTTCACAACAAAACTCAACTGTAAATAGGTGTTATTGGAACTTGGAATTTAGTACATTTACAATGGTGGACGGTCACGTACTCAATGTGCTAAGTGTAACAATGGTTTACATATGAGCTGCAAGGAAAAACATAAGTGTGGCTAACGTTTATACTGATGTAAATAGTGTTGTAAACAGTTTTCAAATGTACAAGTTATATTGTTCTATTTAGATTTTCATGTTATGTTATGTGAATGAGAAGATTTTTTTTACCAATGTAGGTAAATAGGCGTAATGACTTTATAAATTCATATAATATGTAAAAAAAAATATATGAAATTATTCATTATAAAAGGTTTATTGAAACACAAATTCATTATGTGTAGGCCTAAATATTTATTCATGATGTAAGCGAAACAATAAATCTTGCTATAAGGTAAGCAATGACGGCCCAAAAATATCTAATATAGGATATCAAATAAAAATTACAGTAATTCTTATTTATAACCATATATATTAAAAACTTTATTTTCTTGTATGAAACTAAATGCACTACAACAAAATAATAGTGAAAAATGTATGTATAATTTTTATAAGCATGTTGATTAACCTTAGTTTAGAAAAAAAAAAATCTAAAATTTAAATTGAATTATAGAAATTAATTAATTATAATTATATTGTATTAATTTATTATTATTAAAGAACAGTACATACAGAATAAAATGATAGATAAATAAAAATAATCTCTTCATAAATAAAGGTTTGGCGAATTTTTTTTGCAAATCCTTACAAATATGAGGAAGTAGCTGTGGAATTCTTTGCACGCAAAACCTAACAGGCCTCTGGCATTATTTGTTCATGAATTCTGGAATGGGCGCGGCACTAAAAGGGTTAAAACCTGACCTAGATGTGTCATATTCTTCTCAATATTTTGAGTAGACTCCAGATTCCGATAAAGTTACTATTAGTAGTGAGGATATTTTAATTAATTTTTGTTTTAGTTATTCACTAAGAAGAAAATTAATAGCATTTACATATCCCGGAGACTTATTGGAAGTGAAATTGCTATTACAGCTGGGAACATAACATTTTCTTGACACTTTATTCAGCCGTCATAGCATTATTTTTATCATTATTAAGTATATAGCCTAATTACTAATTAGTAGTTATTAATGCAACGTACTCATACTAACACCAAATTTATTAAATCAAACAGATAAATCCCATGAAAAAAAAAGTTTGAACACCAAAACAAACTTAAATAATAATAATAGCCACTTAGTATGTGATTGTATATTTGACAATCCCCCTGTTGTGGTGTTGTCGGCCTGTTACTAAAGATGGCCATGCCCTATTCCATTGGTATACATGTGTGAATAGTCCAGAGATAATACATGAGGTAAAAAAGTGTGTTCAGAACATTATAGTACATCACTTAGGACTTCACAAAGTTAATTGAGCACTTTGTGAATAAGTTCATTCTCTCTCTTACTACTTGTCTGGGCTATCCACGTATTTATCTATTGTGGTAGTCATGAGGAGGGCAGAATTCAGAGGAAGGGAAGGGCGTCTGTATTTGTAAGGTGAGGGGTAAACCATTTAGGAAAACCCACCTTGGTGAATCTGGCAAGTATTAGAACCCCAACCTCACTGTCACCAGCAAATCATATATTATGCCCATTTATGCAGGTATGAATAAAATAACCACTTCATATGTTTAACAGGATGGATATTATTTTGTTAATTTATTAAATGAGCAGACAGTGTTAGTGTTTTATAGCAGAAAGCCAAGAGATTAACAGTTGAATTGTTATTAACATAAAAGCCCTAAACCTAAATAATAATTTGAATGGTAAATATTTTAGTTTAAAAGTAGAAAAATTGTGTATATAGGAACTAACATTTGCATGTAGTGCCAACTGTCGAGATAGTAGGGCGAGGTTTTGATCAGATACAATTTTGGGTTCACTGTGGCCAATATGTTCGGCCAGGTCATCCCTCGTCTTGACAGTAACCTGGTTAGTATTGTGATCCAGGGGCTGGATAACCACACAAGCGTAGTTGAACTGACCCTAATTACAAACAAGTAAAACATTACAACAAAACTTCCCATATCATATGTACAAAGATGAAGTACAAATAAAAGTAGATGACACTAATAATAGCACAATCTCGAGGAAATTCTAATCTACCAGATACATTTTTCATCCTTCAACACATAATTTGGCACTCCTAAAGAAGAAGCCATGTGACATCAAAATATTTATCTCTTTGTAAATATGTGTAAGCCTTTTTTTTATTATGTTTATTTGTGATTCACATTTTACATTTATATCAAATTCATTCAATTAATACTTTCTAATTACTTTATTTACTATCAAAGCGCTATGGGGGTGGAAATACCCCCTTTTCATAGGAACGGCCTTTTAGAAAATGCCAACACTTTTTTTTTTTTGCAGCCAACATCGATAAGTGTTAACTATTTTAATGGTATTTTCAGGGCTGTGCAGTCGAAGCCAAAATCAGATTTAGGTGGAGTCGGAAAAATGACCGCCTTTGACTTCAAAATAAAAACCTATAATAAAAACAATATATGATAAATATATAATTTAATTTTAAATTCTTTAATACAAATATATGTAATTTGAATTCACAAATTTATTTAAAAATAAATTCACAATGTGAAGCAGCATTTTACTGCAATATATTTGTTATTAATAATTAATATACTTTAGCCATTTCTGAAGGAGTCAGAGTCGGAGTGTACTAATTCCACATCCTTGGCTATTTTATATTAAAGGTGATAGCTGCAGGTGATATGACTCGACAGTCTGGGAAAAGGGCAAAGGTGTGCCACTAGCCAATCGGTCAAAAGGACAGTCAAACCGGTCTCCTACCTTGACTGTTTGCATGTTATAATCCTCTCCACTCTCGTTGTACACGATGGTGACAAAGTCATTTCCAATGTGGAGCTTCTTCCCGTTTCCTGACGGGTCAGTTTCTTTGTTTGGCATGAGAGTCGCCACATGAAATGTTACCTAGAGATACATTAAACAAATGTATTCAACAACAAGAAAATAATAAGCAATATTAAGACAAATGGCAAATGAGAAAGTTGTAAAGGATCTTAAACCAATATGGTTGAGGAGAAAATAGGTCAGTATGCCTGTTCTAATATGCATTAAATTTAGCTTAAATTTTATAAAACAAATAATTGCTTAGTGATTTAGAGCTGTATTAAAACAGTGTGAATTAACATAGTGTAAGTGATAGGGATGCAATACCTTAGCTCGGTAGGTAGCGTGTTTGCCTACTAAACTAAGGGTCCCGGGTTAGATTCCTGACACGGTCAAAAAAATGTATCATTGGTGAAATAGGGGTTCATTCTTCCACAATTATAAATTAACGGTCGGGGACTGGATGTTGTGACTGTCCTAGTCTTCAGTAGGATTATAAGGCGTATGAAGTTACGACAGGCCCAGAAAGCCGGTAGTGGAAAATATATGGCTTGAATAAAAAAGTGGGACAAACCCCAGGCTGGAAACAGTAGTGGATGTAAAAAAAAAAGTGATAGGGAAGGAATTTAAGAGTTAGGGTAGGCTGTGATTTACAAAATTAACTATTTTTAATTTCGAGGATGAACCTGAATCGGGTGTATTGAGGGTGATTTTTACTAAATGGGTTTCCACTCTCACCCAATATAATTATGAGTATATTTGTTCTAAAACTCTACTGTACTTGTTTATACTCCATTTCGTTCCTTTTTGTATGTTTTATATCCACCTTTACTCTTCCTTCTTCCAAATATGTTTGATAGTGAGTCATGCATGCATATAGCTTGAACTGGTACTAAGATATGAAGAAAACAAAGAAATAATAAATCTTTTTTTCTAGTGGTTACTTTTATTTTAAATATTGTTCTTCAATTCATTAGTCATTACATAAATTACTAATAATTTTTTTTTTTAAATATAAAGTAAACCACAAAATGTAAAACGTAACTTTCTATAATGCCCCTTATATACATTATTTTTTTGGATGGAAACATTTACCTAAATTATGTATTATTTAATTCTCTCTCAAAATATATTTCCTTCAAATAATTTAGAGTTAGTTTTAATGAGGCACAATTATCTATTTCAAAATGAACGTTAGGTGGAATTTGTTCTGCTATTAGCATAATTTTGTAATCAACTTTGGGTCGATCTTAAGACTAATGGATAAATATTGCTATCGGAAGGTTAAAGTTGGAAACCAGATAAAAGTTATTAGTCACTTTAATAGCTTACGCGTGTGATGAACTGAATTTATCTGCCGGATGGCTATCTGAAGGATAAATATATTTTCATGCAGAAAACACGAGGTTGGTACGGTTTTTACTAGAGCGCACTTTTAACTTATCGACCGGATAGAAATATTTATCTGCCAGATTAATATTTATCCAGGAGTCATAAGACCGACCCTTATTTTTTTTTCCCCTTGTTTGTTTATTTTTTAGTTTTTAGGCATGTGTTCTAAACCAAAGTAATTGTCGTGAGCTGTGTTTTTAAATGTTAGGTTATGCACATTATTGGCAGGTTGGTCAAAGACAATAATGTGACTTACATTTGTTTCTTACTATGTATGTCAAGAACAATATTGTCCAACGTTTAAACCTGTCAGTTTAAAAACAATTGTATTATCTTTCTAACTAGAGTTATTTTTACTTTCACCTAGCCGTAAATCAGTTTTTATAATATCACAACAACCCACAGTTATTTGTCTATTTTTAATGGAACACATTTTCCATGCTTTTTATTTTTCGAAAAATATATTTTAAGTTTTTAATTTATCGTTAGGAATTTATTTGGTCCAAAAAGGGATGAGGCTAAGGGGGAGTGAAAGAGGTTACATAATGATGAGTCACATAATCTTACTGATCACAAGACATTATTAGGATAATCAAGTCTCATAGATTAATACAGCGTGAGTGGGAGATTCTAGAGCCGTGTTCAGGGAACTGACTGGCAAACCAAATGGACAGAGACCATTGGGAAGACTTAAATGCATATGGGAGGATACCATTAGAATGGACCTGATAGAGATAAGCTGTAATGAGGTGGACTGGATATAACTAGCTCAAGATAGAGATACTGTGTAATGAGGTGGACTGGATAGAACTAGCTCAAGATAGGGATACTGTGTAATGAAGTGGACTGGATAGAACTAGCTCAAGATAGGAATAGAGTGTAATGAGGTGGACTGGATAGAACTAGCTCAAGATAGGGATACTGTGTAATGAGGTGGACTGGATAGAACTAGCTCAAGAGAGGGATACTGTGTAATGAGGTGGACTGGATAGAACTAGCTCAAGAGAGGGATACTGTGTAATGAAGTGGACTGGATAGAACTAGCTCAAGAGAGGGATACTGTGTAATGAGGTGGACCGTATAGAACTAGCTCAAGAGAGGGATACTGTGTAATGAGGTGGACTGGATAGAACTAGCTCAAGATAGGAATAAAGTGTAATGAGGTGGACTGGATAGAACTAGCTCAAGATAAAGATAGGTGAAGTACTTTTGTACGTGCAGCAATGAACTTTGAAGTTCCTAATTCCATAGAGTAAGTACTTGTGTCTAGTAATAAGAAGATGGAAGCATTTTACTAAACTGACACAACCAAAGGCTGGAAACAGTCGATGATGCAGATGATGATGAATAGAGCCTTAATGTTAGTTATTTTGTTGGTTTCCAAATCTACTGGATGTATTACTAGAACTAATCAAACTTTAAATAAATTTAATATCTAATGATATAATTTATTATGTATGATTACTAATATATATTTATAACTTTGATGTTAATTACAAAATTAACAAAGAAATCCAATATTGAAATAATTTTAATTCCTTTATAACCATCAAATGAATGTAATGTGAATAGGAGTAGGGTAACACCATTACAGTAACCTAATAAAAGGGATGTGACGGCCCTCTGACCAAACCAGAAATACAAATATTTACCTGCATTACATCGTCCTGCCAAACATAGGCAAACTTGCCATCATTCCCGTTACGATCTAGCCCTCCCAGGAATATATCTGCATCCTTAAGGGATATCAATGTCCCCAACCTCTGCAAAGAATAAGGAAAAAGAAAAATTAGAAATAGATTAATGAAAGAACTTAACAAAAGAATAACATGGTTAATAAATATATAAGCAATTACTTGGTGAATTGTTTTGCAAAATACAATATTCTTTTATGTGTACTAAGTTAGAGATGATTCTTCAATACCCTAGATTCTTAATGATATCGAAAGAATTGATCCTAATAAAGATAATTTAAATACCTGTATTTTTATCTCTCTAATTATAATATTCTTTTTCTCTCTTTTAGGAAGTTGTGTTTCACGTTTCACATTCCACCGTTATGAGTTCCGATAGAATGAAACCTAGGTGGGGGAATGTTCAAGATGTGACCATTACTTCCTTGTACAATGGCAGCAGTGTGAACAGTGTTGTTCTTCTCATTGAAAAGTCATACTGTGTTTTGTCCCTTTTATAAGTTATAATATTCCTCTTTTGTTTCTAAATTAACATTATATATATTTTACTATAGTTTATTAAAATGCCTCAATCTTCCTTTTCTTCCAGCACTCTTCCTCCTTTAATTTATTCCATTCTTCGCTTCTCACTTGAACACATTTTGTTATCTCCTGCTGCCATTTCTTTCTTGGCCTCCCCTGCAATCTTTTTCTCACATACTTAATTTACATTTTCTTTGGCATCCTCCCTTTTTCCATCCTCATTATATGCCCATACCATTTTGGCCTTTCTTCCCCCACTTTTTCCCGAATAATTTTATTCATGATTCTGTGAAAGCTAACACAATCGTTACAAACTTCATACCTGATCCTGTTTCTCCTCTTGACAGCTAACACAATCATTACAAACTTCATACCTAGGGGTGTGCGAAGCTTCGAGAATCTCGAAGTCGAAGCGAATATTAATTAACTTCGGCTTCGACTTCGACAAACAATATTTACTTCGAAAAATTCGAAGCTTCGGCAAAAAATATACAAGTATTTTCAATTTTAACCATTCTGAGCTATTATTCTAGTAGATTATATTCATGTTTACCACACACAATTCACAATTTAAAACAAAAATAAACGTTGAATTATAGAATACTTACTAATATGTATGAGGCGCAAGCTTCTAATACAAATTATTTTCATTTGTTTACTTTTACGAAAGATGGGCCTTATCGATTTATAGGTTAAATATCGATTAGTTCGATATTTTTTAATATCTATGTATTGACACAAAAGGCCATGGTTATGAAACGACTAGTTGATTGTGACTGACATAATTATTATTATTCCACAATATTTCTACTGAGATTAGTGACCACTTTTAATAAATGGTGATCACACTATTTTCGTTTTAAAAAAATTGTACCTGTAAGTATCTTTTTCTTATTCTCTCTCAATAAATAACTTGTAAATTTAAAATAGTTCGTTTTGATGAAATATTGAATAACTATCGATAGTTACACAATTTCAATAATCGATTATATTCGATGCCACACGGCCTGATCGATTCACAAATTAAATACGTTCAGCTATCTTCACCGCCACATGACCTAAATTCACGTGATAAAAATAATATTTATAAAAAATCAATATACAATTTAAAATCATATTTTTGCTTTGAATTTTGCATAATTTTTTTCAAGTGAATCTTTTTCAATATTCTGAAATGAAATGACCTTCACGTGTATTTGCTCTACTCAACAGAAAATGTTATGACGCATGCGCCAAGAGATAAATTAAAAACTTGATTGAAAGTCGAAAAAATTAATTTTGATACAGAATATAAGCAAACATATTTACCCTTTACTGATTAAATTTTGTTTCAATTTTAAATTATACTTTTTTATTTAACTAAACAATTAAATGATTTATTTATATTAACCCAAAAACTTGATGGAAAATTTGATGACCTCATGTTGGCAACATTAGACTGTTTCTTATTTATTTATCAATAGTTTTGGTTAAGCCTACGAAAATGTCCGAAACAAAGAAAAATAAAAGTGAAATATGGGTATTTTTCACGAGAGCTTCTGATAAGAAAACTGCCCAGTGTAATATATACCTGAAAAAATACAAAACGCCAACAGGTGACTTATTGCTATTAGAAACGTTTTTCTTTTTAAAAGAATGCATATTTTTCTGTAATACCAAAAGATTTACCTTTTTTAAAAAATTTAAAACTGGAATAAAAATAACTTTGATAGCTTATTTAGAGTATGTGTTGCAGTTTATCTACGTTTTATTTTAATGTGTTAGATTGAACAGTAATATTGGATTTTACAAATTACTTCTTTAATTTCCCAAGTTTATATAGTTCTAGCATTCAAGCAAATTTACTGATCTTAATACATTTAAGCCTAATATTTTTATTATCTGATTAAAATATAACTTACATTTTTGATTACAAGATTTTAATTTTTAAAATCCTCTATTCCAGCACAACAAAAACACTTTCAAACCATCTAGAGACGCATCCATCTCAATTCAATGAATTTAAAAGAGCAAGTGTCAATAAAACAAACTACTTCAGCTCCTAAAAAAGACACACTGGTTCAATCATCAATTCAAGGTGCCTTTCAGAAAGGTTTAATCATGCAGCCTACCAACCCAATAACACACAAAATTACAAAGCAAATTGCAAAAATGTTGGCAATGAGTCTCTTGCCCTACAAGTTTGTTGAGGAAGAAGGCTTCATCAACTTAATGAAACATGTAGTACACTTATTAATGATTTACCCCAACTTTTTGCTTTGTCGCTTACCTCAGGTGGATGGACTCACGTGCACATGACAGTTACATAAGTCTGACGTGTCATTATTTAAAACCAGACTTTGAGTACAAGTCATTTACAATGAACACTGTGCTACTTAATGAATCACACACAGTTGTGAACATCAGAGCTACACTGCAACAGGCTGTTTGTGAATGGGGCATTGCTTTAAATGATGATAAACTTCCAATATATTGTGTCAGCGATAATGCTACAAATGTTCGTTCTGCAGTTAATTCCCTGTTTATTTCCATTCCATGTTTTGCCCATTCCCTACAATTAGCTATCCATGATGCCAAAGCAGAATGTTCTGGGGTTTTTACGCTTTTGACAAAGGCAAAAGCAATTGTGGGACATTACAGTCGTAGTCCATCCGCCACGAGTGCCCAGATCAACAAACCCCTATATCTGGTGGAGGGAAGAGGGTTCTCGGAAATATCCTAATGTCTCCAAGTTAGCCCTCAAATACCTGGGAATACCTGCTACAAGTGTGTGCAGTGAAAGGGTCTTTTCTAGTTCAGGAAACATTGTAACTGCCAGGTGTGAAACGTTAACTCCTATTCATGTCGAGGAATTAACATTCCTTCAAAATAACTTGAAGAGAAAGTAACACTTCTAACTGCCTGTGTGGATAATTTCTTACAATGTTTGTTTTTATTTTAACTTATAAAAACTGTTTGATGTTGATATAATTTTTCTTAATTCTTAATACACGTTTTTTAAAATAAGTTATAACATAATCTGCCCTGAAGTGAATATTTTTTAAAGTTAAATTGCAAATCAAATGTAGGATAATATTATTGCACAATGTCACAGGACTGTGTAAATATTTTCTTAGCATATAACTTAACCTAATATAGTATATACCTATGTTTTTTATAAAATATAATTGTCTATTTACGTGCCCAAGTAAATGTCTTTTTAGTAGGCCTACATATTTTTTTCTAAAAAGGTTATTGTCTTATTGTGTATTACTACATAATTAGGCTAAATTGTGAGGTTTTATTAAAGTTAGATAAAATATATCAATTTAATAGCATTTGAACTAAATATAAATATATTAAGGCTAAAAACATCCAGTTTTTTTAAAAAAAATAGCTTGTTTTAAGAGCTATTATTAGTTGTTTAAATTTTATTCGAACTTCGATTCGACTTCGAGAATATTCTTGAATATTCGCTTCGACTTCCCTTCGAACTGAAAAAACTGGCTTCGCACACCCTTATTCATACCTGATCCTGTTTCTCCTTGTGAAAGCTAGCACATACTTCATTCCCTTGGCCTCCACTTGAAGTTTGCAAGGAGTGTGAGTTACCAAATCAAGAGACAGTACAGTTTGGGATATAACAATTGGAACCCTCCACTGGGCGATAGACAAGACAATATGAGCTATAAAAATGTTTCTACCCATCTTCCAAATATAAGAAAAATGTTTTATAAGCTGCAAATAAAACTCAAATGACAATTACTAGTCCAGTACCTGCAAGAACTCTGTGTATCTCAAAGAACCAAACTGGTTGTTAAGGATGTCAGCCTCTTGGCTGGCTTGTCCCACTCCTACATAGAGCACTCCTATTTTGTGAGTCTCATAGGGGGGAATCCTGTCCAGATTCTTAAGGGCCCTCTGAACCACCTGGCTCTGGGACAAGAGCAGTGGTTTATCTGAGATGTTGCCAAAATGGGCAGCGTGGTACAGCTGTAGGAAGATGAAACTAGAACAAAGTAAAGTATAGTTTTATCAAATCTAAAGATGGGCCACTCAAATCTTTGAATCCTTGAATCCACCGAATCCTTACAAGTATTCGAGATTCGAGGATTCGGTGTTTTACTGGATTTGATGGTCGAATCGTTCGCCTCATAAATAAATCATAATATTTAGAGTTCAAAAATTACTTAGTTAGGCCTACTTGAAAAGCACAACTTAATCAATAATATTTATTTTGTCAGACAAAAGAAATTAGCATGAATAAAATCATTATTTAAAAAAAAATTGTTAGGCGTGGAAAATCTTACGTGCCTAATACCCTACCCTCCCACCTGTATGCGAAATTTGGACTCGGCCGTTTCGGCACATGCTCACTTCTAAAACCTTCACCTCACGAACAATATTGTAAATATTTTAATGAACACATTAAAACTCTTCAAAAACTGAAAATCAAAACTATAATTCGAAAAAAAAAAAAAANAACTCAAAATAAATAAAACAAATTACAGCCCTTTTTTAACAGAAATAAGAACACATTATGCATGATACAAAGTAAGCCACCATTACACAGGATACAAAGTCGGCCGCCGTGACGTATATGTTGTTTACTCGTCCAAGTGATGATTTGGTTTAGGTTCAGATAAATACAGTAATTATTTTAGATTTTCTTTAATGCAAACACTAATTTATGATGAAAATAACAAAAATTGAAACTAGTAAACACAAATGTGTGTTTTAGTTTTAATTTTTTCTTTTTCAAAGCTTCATAATCATCGAATCCAGAGTGGCACTTTCGAATTGAAGTCCAATTCAATGAATACATGAATCCAAGTCGAAGTTTTACACACACCTACCTAAGGAATACTATTTATACCTGGGACTGATGCCAGACCGTGGAGTGTCCTTGTTTCTTGGAGAGCTTTCTTTGCTTGCATTACTCCAATCGAGGCGGGGTGGTTTCCGAATGGGAGACATGACTGAAATAGTGTGTCCTCGGCCCCTCTTGAAGGCAAGAGGAGGTAAAGCAGAGGGGTCAGGGCGATGTGGTTCATCTTTAACACTCAACTGGAATTGTCAACCAAATAAGTCAGATTAAACAAAAGTATTAATTAAAGTATTTATTTGAAAAGTTTTATACTTAGGTCAAAATTGAATATTTTAATTTATGAAATTAAATGCCCTAAACATCTTATAATATGTCCTTAAAAAAAATGAAAGAATTGTGTATAAGGAAATTACATAACTAATTAATACATATTTACAAACAATTAAATATTTCGCAGCCACAGGATGATGCCATGTGACATCGAAATGTTGAAGTGTTTGTAAATTTGTGTTTAGAGTTTTAATTTTTCATTATTTCTTTGTTTTTTATGATTTATGTTTATCTAAGGGAAAATGAGATTTTAAATATAATTATAAAATTTAAATAAAATCAATTATGACTACTATTGCATTCTGACTATTTTTGTCTTACAAACTTACACTACAAATATTGACATTATAAAACATCGTAAAACTTTTAGCTAGAGATGTCGTAAACTTAAGTACAGTACTTCATTGAACATACCGGTAAGCTTTTCTCAAGAAATTGGTGCAGTGTAGTCAACTTAGTGACAGGGATTATTGTTACATCCAAGGATAAAAAAGTATAGGCAACAATATAACCTACAAAACTGTCAGCCAACACACATCCAGCTCATTGTAACCATCTACATAAAACAATAGCAGAGCAAGTGAATAAATTCTTACCTACCGGAGAAAAAAGCCATATTGTGTTTGTTCCTTTGTTTCAGCCTTTACTATGCCTTCTTACAAATATGTATAACAAAATACTTGATATAGCAAAGAGAGGTTTTCCTTAAAGATGTATATATATTATCTACCAGAGAGATTTTTATCTTCTAATCTTCACTCACAGAGTTAACAACGCTGCCGCCAACTTCCTGTTCAGTATTCTATTTCCTGAAGGAATATTAAAAGCTTTGTATTGTTTATGTTTTTATTAGACCTATGAGGGAATAACATTTGGACTTCTGAAAATTTAAGGTTGAGAAATAATCATTTACTTTGAGAGAAAAAAAATAATTTTTAAATATGGTTTCTAATTCAAACCTAAATAAATATATTTTATTCATAATATTGATCCAAACAAAAGCCTTTATACTTATTTCAATTAAAATAAAATAAAATAACAAGTTTATGGTAAAATTATAAGTAATTTGGTCATAAAGAAATGCAATTTTAAATGTTCAAATAAATTAAACATAGAGGTATTTGGAAAAATCACTTTTGCATTGAGCCATAAACAGGATGGCAAAAGAGACAAAAGCATCATTTTAGTCTCGGATACGGGTATAAGAAATTAAAATAAATTTATTCTTGTTAAATAAAAACAATGGTTTTTAAAATTAAAGCTTTAATAATATTTTGTCTAGAAGGGGACTTTATATAATGGGCATTTTAGATCATAAATAATACTACTACATTGTAAAATTTAATTAGGATGTAAAGTGGCAGAGAGTAATCTGTATTGCTGGCCTCCAAGTTTCATACTCGGGAGATTCTACCTTTTCAGCACTGGCCGAGCCGGTGTTGATAGTAAGTTGAGAAGTTGTGGTGGGAGTTGTGCTAGTAGTGACATGTTGACGGGCTAGAGATAGACGGGGTACGTCAGGTGAAGACTTCAGTTCTGAAACAACACCATGTAAACACTATCGACAACAGAAGTAGAACTCAAACTGAACAAGACAATGACTAGAACAGGAAAATAATTAGAGATGATTAATTAATGTAAAAAAAACAAGACAACTCCTTATAGTCAGTTTGATTGTAAAATGTAAATCACCTTTTGTTTGCGGCAAGCGTTGCTGAAGAGCCAGGGTCTGAACTGACCTGGTGTTGAACACCCCTGTGTGAATGGCAGAGCTTGTAGGAGTGGACAACAATGAGGCAGGAGATGTCTGAAAGTAAAATATTTATTTATGGTAAAAAATGTACAGAAACAGCTACAAGAATGGAATGAGAAAGTGAAGGAGTGTGGAATGAAATGTATCAAGGCAAAGTGTGAAGGGATGGTAATAGCAAGGAAGAGGGTAAGGGCTAGTAAAGCTATAAAGTGTGAAGGGATGGTAATAACAAGGAAGAGGGTAAGGCCTAGTAAAGCTATAAAGTGTGAAGTGATGGTAATGACAAGGAAGAGGGTAAGGGCTAGTAAAGCTATAAAGTGTGAAGTGATGGCGATGACAAGGAAGAGGGTAAGGCCTAGTAAAGCTTAAGTTGGATGGAGGAGAGCTGATAAAAGTATAGAGGTCAGTTTTGTATCATATTGTAACCTTACTGGCCAGTCGACAGGAATCAGCACGCATGTGGATGTATAATAATCTCAAGGTCAAAAATGAAGCGAGAAACCAGCGTAAGTGCAGGAACTATCCTGCTCACACATGTATGTTATTAAACTCATGATCAAAACAGAGAAGATTTCCACCATGAAGGGGGCTCTGCCCCGAGGAAATAGCAAATACGTTGCTGGTAGTGAAATGTTAATCACAAATATGTCACTGAACAATTTTTGACTGTTTTGGTAAACATTAACAAAATGTTAATAACAATATTTTTTGACTAAAATGTTTGTAGCATGTCATGAACAATTTGAATCAACAAAATTAAAAGTGGATGGCAAAGTTATTGAAACATGTACGGTAACAAGTTAATAGCCGAAAGACTTTTATGTCATAAAATATTATTGGCAGTTCCTCCAGTCTGATTCATGGCTTCCATAGGCTTGTACATACTTGTTGTTCCATACTTGTAAAAATAATTAAGGATGCTTTATAAATATGGGGGTGGCAAATTTTCAAGCACCGTATTTAGAAATGTCTTTCCCTTCATGCATCATTTACACTGTTTACTAAAATTAACAATTTAACATTCATATTCTCTATGTTCTTGATTTATGAACCACAACTTTTTTTTCTCCAACCCTATACTCTTTAACCAAATCTCCCCCAAAAAAGTTAGAGCATGTATTTTAGTAGGAAGTATATAAATCTTGGTTGGGCACCACTTTGTTTAAAAAGTTATACAATGTTTGGCACAACTCTGCTACTATAGATACTAACCACAGAGGTTGGAGAGGGGGGCACAGTATGGCTGCTCACAGGAGCTCTCTCCGGCTCGTCCTCCAAGGTGCCAGGGTAGGAGTGGCAAGACGTTAGGGGTGGGTGCCCATCTTGGTTGGTTGTCCCACTCACCAATGTGCTGGGTTGGGGCGGAGTGGTACCTTGACCTGCACTTTCTTCTGGGATGGCTTCACAACTTACCCTGACAACAATAAAAAGTGATTTACTGTTTAAGTAAGATCGTATTATCTTAATTACATGAATAGTCTATAGTAGAGGTATTTTAAGGGTACAAATTAGTACAATATTTAAAAATGGCTAATTTCCAAAAGCGCTTAAAATGTCAAAAGTAGTTTTAGAAAAAAAAACTCTCTTCATTCAATGTGATTAACAATATTTTTTAAAGATTCTTTCCCTAGGAAAACTAAATATGATATTGTTTAACTGTACTACTTTAGATCACACGTATTTAATAATTAGAGGATTAAATAAAAATAGTATGAATGGGGCACTCAAATCCCAAAGGATATTTGAGATTCATGGATTTGAGAATATTTCAGACTTTTTTTTTAAGTGAAATTTGTTTTAGAACTCTAATATTGCTGATTGGTGGTTCAGAACCAATCATAGTTAAAGGAAAAGTTCAACAACCGAGCCCCAGACCAGTAATCAGACCTATAACTTACGTATGACTTTTATAATGAATGGATTATAAGAAAGAATTTAAACAGCTAGTTACTATTTGTATTTATTATTATGATTTTTATTTCCTCTTATCTTGGTAATTTTTTTCATGATTCACCCATATCAGAAGGTAGGCATTCTACCAACTGAGCCAAGATGTCATACAATAATAATGCAATAAGGAAATCACCTTAAATTAATATAATATTTACCGTTTATTATTTATAAAACAAATAATTATTTCTAGGGATATGGCAAATTCGTATTTGTGATAATAAGAATTTTTATGTGAATTTTACTGTTTTCACAAGAATAACATGAATTCAAGTTTTTTTTTTAAATAAACACAATTTCTTTTGCAATTCTAAAATACCACGTCCTTTAATATAATTTTCAACATGAAAACACTTGCGATGGCGCTATGACAGGCCTGCCGTTTGTACTAATAGTATCGGTTTTTGTGAATTTAAAGATATAAAACGAGTCACCGGATATATGAGCATTTTCCTGTATGTTTAGGCTTTTTCTTTTAGGTTAACAATAAAAATCACAATTTCTACTTTTACATATTCTGATACTTAAATTTTGATTTTAATAGATTGATTATTTGTTTTCAACCCTAAAAGATTTTTATGCTAGGTCCAAGCAAGGACATATATATGGACCTTGATAGCCAAAAGTGTCATGTTTGGTGTAGGTATAGATTGAAAATTGATTATTTCGATATTGCTATTTGTAAAACTCAAAAGTAATGATATTGAGATAGAGAGTTTGATAATACTATGTGTGAAATATTTTGTGTGTATTTATATTTGATGTATCTCTGAATATGTTAATAAACAGTTAAATACACAATATGAACTAAAAATGTAGAGTTTTGTGAGAGTTCTGTAACGTTACTGTATCATGGGACCATAGGTATTCTTGTGTGAAGCACATCACAATAAAAAAATATTAAGAGGAGAGTGTCTAAAAATTTCGAGAAGTACCAAACGCCAGGCATAGGCAATTACTCTTTTGAATCCAGACAAGGAGGAGGAGGGTTTTTCATATGAATTGGCAAAAGACGTGTGAGGAGGCAGTTTAATTACCATGTGCAAAAGTTAACTCAAAGATTCTGTTTGACGTCCAACAATGTTCTTAGCAAAAAAAGAATTAACCTTAAGGAAAATCATTCGCCACAATGGCAATGTTTTCTTTCATTTGAGAGTTTAAGAAAAGTTTATTTTACAATCAACTTAGCATAGAGAGATAAATAATAAATACAGTACTCCTTTTGGAACAAGTCCAGAATACAATAGCACCACTTTGATTAGGAGCAATTTATCTACTGTAAGGGAATAGAATTTAACATCAATGTGTGCTCACAATATGCTAGTAACCTAATGTTGGAGTTTAAATTGTTGTGTGTCCAGCAGCATTCTAACGTTATCTGGATTTGAGTGCTAATTTTGTTTAATGAATACTAATTTGACACGTATTTACATAAATAATCACATCACTTTTTGAGAAAAATAACACCACCTTTATCCTAAAAATAACCTCAACTTTTACATGTCTATAGCTATGTATTGATTAATGAAAAAAGGACTTTTTGTAAACATAGGGAAAATGAGGCCAAAGTTTATATTGAATTAAGCAAGGGTAAGGCCTATGCACTTACCAGAAAATTGCAGGCTTTAAAGTCCACAATTAAAACCAAATTAAACTCAAACTGGACTATGGTAACATGGACTTAGGTTGATTATGACCAGTTAGATACCTCTAGCCTTGCTGCTGTAGTCCAGTCTGTGTTTTAATTGTGAACTTCGAGGTCTACAGTTTTCTGGTCAGTGTGTAGGCATTGCCCTTCTATCCTCCTTTAAAATGTTTGATTTACAAAATTACATTTTGTAATTTTAAATTATTAATAATAAAGCACTTAGTGTGTGCTTACACCTTAGGTCATACAATTCAATTCTCAAAACTATATTATTCATTAATGAAAAAATCTGACATTTCCCTCGATTTCCTTGTCGCGGTTGATGAAGAAAGCCCACCTAGGGAAAGAGGAAAAATCCTCTTTCCCTAGGTGAGCTTTCTTCATCAAATTTACTCTTAATAGTTTATTTTTCCTTTTTCTTTAGTTTTATCACTTTCCTTTATTATAAAATTATCTAGCGATTGGGCCACCTCATTTTTAAACATTTTACATTACCTATAGGTTATTCCCACCTTTTTACGTTTTTTTGTTTCTATTAAACTTCTCTAACCTATTTCTAACACTTTTCTTCACAATGTTCTCTAAATATTATAAACACATAAGAAACCTACCCACACATCAACAATATTGGATTAAGCAAATTATTCTACATGCTTCTAAACTAGCATTCCTCAACAGTCATGTAAACTTTCTTCAAGCATGTATTGATTTGAACATAACCCCAAAAGGCCTCTGTATAAAATATCCTATGTCTGCCATCCCTCCAGCAATAAGACAACATTTCACTCTTCTTAACACAATACATTCTAGAGAACTCACTACAACCCTAGTCAATCAGTATCAGAAACTAGCCCTGCACCACTCAATAAAACTTTCCTCTTTTACCAAAATAGTCTTTCTATCCTCTTCTCATCTCATGCAACTTGTGAACAGTATTCTACAAACAGCAGTAGATATTCAAGCAAAAAAAGCCAATGACCATCTCCGAAAACTTTCTAAACTTTGTATCCTCGCACTCAAAACTACGCCACTTCCAGCACCTGAGATAAGCAGACCCAAATCTAGTAATCCTCCGTTGATTGCTGCCAAGCCCTCACTAGCCACAATATTCAACCTCCCCCCGCCCAACAGGACTACTTGTACACTTGCCATTCCTTCAAGAATAATTGAGATGACATCCTCTATTAAAACCATCAACAATAACAAAAACAACACTATATCCACCA
>CABFVX010004971.1:46065-56909 GCA_902151425.1 Timema shepardi
AATGGAGTAATCCATTGTTTGTGTACTATGTACTTTCTTCTTCTTTGTGTTTGATAAAGGCAACAATGCCGAAATATTATGATATTTGTGTTAAAATGTGTGTGTGACTACTTCTACTATAGAAGACAGAAGAAAGGAAGAAGATGTCACCTTTGTACATTGGATTCTTCCCACATTTTTCCTCTTTCCCTAGGTGGGCTTTCTTCATCAAATTTACTCTTAATAGTTTATTTTTCCTTTTTCTTTAGTTTTATCACTTTCCTTTATTATAAAATTTCAAGTTTATTTGTAATTCTAGCTTTGATTTTCAGTTTTTGAAGAATTTTAATGTGTTCATTAAAATATTTACAAGATTGTTAATGAGGTGAAAGTTTTAGAAGTGAGCATGTGCCGAAACGGTCGAGTCCAAATTTCCCATGCCGGTGGGAGGGTAGGGTAATATTTTTTTTAATAACGATTTTATTCATAGTAATCTCTTTCGTTCAACAAAATGAAGATTACAGATTAAGTTGCGCTTTTCAAGTAGGCCTAACTAAGTAATTTTAGAATTCAAAATATTATGCTTTGTTTATGAGGTGAAAGATTCAACCATCGAATCCAGTAAAACACAATCTCAAATACTTGTCAGGATTTAGTGGATTCAAGGATTCGAAGATTGGAGTGGCCCATCTTTAGAATATATATTATATCTATTCACCTCTTCTGTACCTTCTTCCAAATATGATATAATTAACTCAAAAAGCAAAAGACGTTTTCCTTAAAGAGATAAATGAGAAAACAGGCAATGTTACATCTCTACTTTTAACTGAAATCAATGTTAATAATAAGAATACGTGGTCATATAGACGATGTTGTCGGTTACATTTTCTTTCATTGGAACATGGTTGAAGTTGAGGAAGGACTCAGTATTTATTAATCAGTTTATTTTTGTTCCGTGGTCAATATACATGAATATGTATAGAATATTGACATTTACCTCTGTTTTAATAAAATGTACTTTCTAATATCTAGTTTTTTCCCATTTCATTGTCAACTTCCTTGATTTATGCTTGTTGTTTCCTTAATTTTCAAATTCCCTGTATATTCTTGTGTTTTCCTGTCTGTAGCCAACCTGCAGCTTTACTGAGTGTTAATGAGACCATCTTGGTAGCAGATTTAACATTTGTAATACACTTTACATTCAAAAATACTATAATTCTTGGGGTCTACGAGCTTGGATTTTTCATTAGAGCCAAACTTGAATCAAGTATTTATAGAAGCTCCCAAGTTCAGGTATTGTATATTCATAATTTTAAAATGTTAGAGAGTATATTAAAACACATGTTCATATAAGATGAATGACAATCATTTTAAAAAATAGTTAATTATTTTGAAAAACAAAAAAGTTAAATAATGGAAATATTGGTTTTTAAATTATAAATAACACGTATAAAACACTATTTTAAAATAAGAACAATGCTCAAATAAAGATATTATAAAAAATTAACAAATGGTTTCAACACTCATGTCTTTAAAGACATTAAAATTAGACTAACAATTACAAAAATAAGTTAATAAAATGAATAATGGCGTGATGGTTTGGAAATACACGACAGTGTAGAAACACTGTACAGTGATGTAAAGTAAGTGATAGTGAAGGAAGCCAACGTGAAAAGATAGTTAGGTTAGGCCTAGATTGGAACAAACACACTTCTCTGTAATGTCTTCTTAAACTTTTCTACTTCTTCAAACTTTCTCACTTCTTCAAACGTCTACAGTTGCAAATTAGTTTGAATTTTCAGGAATATTACTTTTTCCTTTAATGTTTCTTAATATTAAAAATAAATATTTCTGAAAATTCAAAACAATGTGCAACTGTGGAAGTTTGAAGAAGTGGGAAGTGTAGAAAGAAAAAGAGAGGTGTGTATGTTTATATCTAGGCCTAACCTAGCTTACTTTCGGGTTGAATTCTTTAACTATCACTTTACATTATTGTAGTGTGTTTAACACTGTTTTGAAATTTAATAAAACTGACATTTTAATTAGATAATATTTACCCCAAAAATGCTTCAGTAGCTTAATTTACTGTATAAGAAAACGTTAGAATCATAAACAATTAAAAATTTGAAGTGTTTCATATTTCGTTTATTATTCCTTAGTGTAATTGTGCATTATCATGTCTACAACGCCATAAAATAATGTTTCTAGCAAAAAATAGTAAATAGAAAATGCTTTTTTACTTAAAATGTGGTAAGTTTGGTAAAATATGTATTGATTTTAAACAGGTTAACCAACATAATTCTATAACTAAATAGTAACTAAACAAGAGCTAGTTTTATAGCTAAACATATTAATTAGCACAAGTTTTAAATATCTTAAGATTTAATATAAGATATTTTTGATATTACATTTTTAATTTAACATAAATTATTATTTTAGAAAGGGACCAGGTAAATTTAGTAAAAAGAACCATTCAATTATTTAGTAATCTTCTTAGGTATTTTTATTTTCATTGCATTGTCATGGCAATAAAAGTGAACAACTTTACTCAAGTATAATTCAAAATGGATGACAATATTGCATAAATTTACCAGTCGAAAGTGGTTTTAAAGTTCTATTACTTTATTAATGTTAAAATTGAAATTAAATTTGAGCAATTTGTTAAGTAACCAAATGATTTATAAGTGGAAATGGTGATATTATCTCAATTAAACAGATTATGCTTACTATTGCATTTAAAAAATTGATTATTAAGTACATCAAGTAGAAGCTCAAAAATGATGAGCCTACAAAACTTTCGATCTTGAGCTCAAGCTTAAGCGACAAGACAAGTTCGAGTTCGAGCTCGAAATACGAGTTCTCGCAGAGCCCTAATAATTTCTATAAATTGTGAAAATAAATTACCTAAAATAACCGTAATGTTGGCCGACTTCCTTTTCGCCCACATTGTCCTACCTTTAACAAAAGGGCTGGAGAAAAGTTCAAATGATCGACATATGAGTTCTATATATGTTTGAGTCGATCTAGTTAGTGTCTCAGTTTGGTCATTAGAGAATAAGTTGACAATGATGTGGAGAGTTGTATTATTCTCACCGAGGGTCCTTTGAGAGTTTGGCAGGTTTCTTGGTCTCCGTAGGATTCTCCTGTTTGATCTCCATCTCTCCAGAATCATCCCTGTCTAGGGGCAGAGGCAGTGGTTTACCCTCCCGCTCCTTGTCTCGGTTCATGAACGGGTTCTTCCAACTGGCGCTCATCTCGGGACTCGAGTTGGACCGCCGCACAGGGTTACGTGATCTGCCATCTAAAGAATTAAGATAAGATAAGATAAGATAATAATAATAATAATAATAATAATCAAGGTTAGGTTGACTCAAGCACATGGCTAAATCGCCGTTTAAATTAAGAGGGTTAGCCGGCCCACATACTTGTGTGATGTCCGAGTAGACATTGCTTAGGTTAAACAATACGGTATATGACACAGAAAAACATTGTTAAAGACAAGCTTTCACTACCCCTGGCAACTTCTTCAGGTTCAGAGAGCTAACTGTTGTTGTTTGAAATGCAAGGTTTAATGTCAACAGATAATTTTATTTTCTTGGTAGGATTGCACAAAATTAGTGGTAGCACTTGAATTAGATGAATATACATACCAATCAGTTGTGCTATATAGTAGTCTCTAAATGGTTGATAGTTATTAGTAAGTGTGTTGGTAGGAATGATAAGAGTTAATCTAATTATAGTAAGTGTGCTGGTAGGAAGGATAAGAGTTAATATAATTATAGTAAGTGTGTTGGTAGGAAGGACAAGAGTTAATCTAATTATTAGTAAGTGTGTTGGTAGGAAGGACAAGAGTTAATCTAATTATTAGTAAGTGTGCTGGTAGGAAGGACAGTGTGCTGGTAGGAAGGATAAGAGTTCATCTAATTATAGTAAGTGTGCTGGTAGGAAGGATAAGAGTTAATCTAATTATTAGTAAGTGTGCTGGTAGGAAGGATAAGAGTTAATATAATTATTAGTAAGTGTGCTGGTAGGAAGGACAAGAGTTAATATAATTATAGTAAGTGTACTGGTAGGAAGGATAAGAGTTAATCTAATTATAGTAAGTGTGCTGGTAGGAAGGATAAGAGTTAATCTAATTATAGAAAGTGTGCTGGTAGGAAGGATAAGAGTTAATCTAATTATAGAAAGTGTGCTGGTAGGAAGGACAAGAGTTCATCTAATTATTAGTAAGTGTGCTGGTAGGAAGGATAAGAGTTCATCTAATTATTAGAAAGTGTGCTGGTAGGAAGGATAAGAGTTCATCTAATTATTAGAAAGTGTGCTGGTAGGAAGGACAGTGTGCTGGTAGGAAGGATAAGAGTTAATCTAATTATTAGTAAGTGTGTTGGTAGGAAGGATAAGAGTTCATCTAATTATTAGAAAGTGTGCTGGTAGGAAGGACAAGAGTTCATCTAAGTTTGAGGTTAGGGCTCTACTGGTATTTGGTGATATATTGATGGGCCAGTTCCCATAATCTTAACTTTGAAGGGTTGCAGATGTATTTGTTGAGGGATTTAAGTACCTTGGTTGTGTAACATTAGTTAAAAAGTCTAGATTATGGGTTTTAGCACGTGACAACACACATTTATTTGTGACCCTTCTAGGCCATTTATTCGTTTTCTTATTTTTTCTGGTGTGAGGCCAACACATAAAGCTTTGCACTGGTTGCATTCCAGTTGGTGGACGAGCTTTTCAGAATCCCATGTATGGTAGCCTATTGGCTTGGGAGCATGGAGTCAATAACCCTATTAATCTTACAACCCCTCCCTTTTCTTATTTCTAATATTTTCTTAGTACCGCATCTTACTTCCCATTCGGCTTTTGTACGTATGTACTAATTAAACTAATGGTTTTAGATATTGGAAAGGTTATATTTATAGAAAGTGTACCCGTATTTATGTGGAGGGAGAGTAAAAACATTTAGGAAAAACCACCCTCAGTACATCTGAGTGAGATTCTAACCTCAATCTCCCTGTCATAGGCAGTCTAGTCTATTGCGAGAGTAGTGTGTTAGAACATAGGCCACAATAACAGGTTTGTTTTTGATGGATATCATCATTAGCACACCACCTTAATATTTTATCATTGTTGATTTTTGGGTTTCTAAGATGAGAGGTTAATTTTTATATGGAATGAATCACAATTTATCAATTTTTTTAAAAGTTCTAGCTTATTTTGAAAATTTTAATATTCTTTTTACAGTTAGTGCGATATCTGTATTCTAAAAAATATTTTTTTATGTTGATTAAAATTCCAATGTAACTAACGGACAGTCAAAACAAGATTTGTTTATTTTGATTGTATTAAAGAATTATAGCATCCGAATCTGTTAAAATGTTTGATATAAAAAACAGTATTATATTTGGAAGAAGGTACAGGAAAGATGGATGGAAACATATTAAAGGGTTATAGTATTTATAATTAAGAACTATAACTTAGTTTTTAAAATATCCATTAAAATTAAATTTAAAAAGATTTTTTTCATAGTACCCTAATATTTTGTTTTAAAAGTCAGTGTTATTTTCAATATCTGATTAGTTTTTTTTAACTGTATTTTGCTAACAATTACATCTTTAATATTTCTTTCTCCTCCACTTTGATATCAACATCCCCAATAAACTTCGCATCTTTGAGACTTTTCAACTAACACATCTAGAAAACCACACAACCATATTTGTAAAACTATGGCCGATTCCAGAGCTGTTGCAACACAAGCGCCACCTGCCATCCACAAAGAACAATATAAAACCTCCAAACAATTTCAAGTCCCCCAGGGAATTAATTTAAATGAGTTGAAAAATGACACCTGGACATCGGAATTGAACTCGGGATCCTCAGCTTAGCATACCAGTGCTCTACCACCGAGCTACCCAAGATACATCTCATGCTCTGGGACATTCTTCACTCATAGTTGAAGGCTGAGTCTGTGATGGAAGTGTGGAATTGTCAGCTACATATGAGCGACCAATCAGATAAAGCAGTCATCTGCAACTCGGGAGGCCTATTATGCTGTCATGTATACAATACAAGAAAGATCGTAATTATGGTACTGTGCGTAAGGGGGAGACCACAATTCCATAAATGTATTCAGCCTTAAATTATTAGTGAAGAATGACCCTGAACACGGGAAAAATCCTGGATAGCTCAGTGAGAGAGCATTGTTGCACTAAGCTAAAGGTCCCAGGTTTGAATTATCGTGTCCATATGTTATGTTTCAACTTATTTAAATTATATGAATTGTGGTCTCAGCTATACAACAGTGCCGTGCTTACGAGAAGTTTAATCTTTCTCATATAAGTTGGGATCACTGACGCTAGCTTCCTGTTTATTCTTATCAATACTACTACCTGAATAAAATGCCAGGAAAGCATTTAAATATTGAAATGTTTGTAAATATGGGTTAGTACTTTAACGTTTAATTTTGATTCATTTTTCTACAGTTCTATAATGTTTTTTAGTCACATACATTATTATATTTTGCTTAATGCACTTTATATTATAGAGAGTATTATTTCAATTTAAAATGTGACCCTCACACATCACTAGCCATTATTAATGGCCAGTGCTGGAAGCATTCTAACTTTTATGTTGATAAAGTTTGTCGATGATAACAAGTATTGGACACTAGAGTGTACAAATGAATAACTCAGTGTATTCAAGTGAACAACTTTACCTGTCTCATAGCAGTCGGTCTCATTATCCAGACTCTCCCTGGAGTTCTGACGAGAGATGGAGCGCTTGAGAGGAGACCCAGGAATCAAGATGGGCCCTGAGGGGCCAGTGTTCATACCCAGGACATGGCTCGTACATCCAACATCATCCGGGGTGTGTTCAAAATGTTGATCCAATATAGCCTGGGAAAAATCACAAGACAAAGTAGAAGTTTTAAATGTATTTAGGAGGATGAATTAATTTTAAATCCAAGACTTCTTAGGGACAAGAGCGCACAAAGCAAATATTAAACTATTTTTAAAGTTATGAGTTCAGGCTCTGATATAATGAGATGCATTGAAACCAAAATGTATAATTATATATTTTTTAAAACACCTACTAGCTTTATTTTTCTTTCTTACTACCTGCTCAGATTATACACACATGTAGTAATCACTCTAACAAGTTAGGGATGAGGAAGGTTGAACTTAGAGGAAGTATAACTGCATTTGTGTGGAGAGAGAGTGGAAAACCATTTTGGAACCCAACTCCCCCTTGTACACCCAGCCAGGATTAAAACCCCATCCTCCCTGTCATCGGCAGTCTAGTCTAATACAAGAGTGACGCCTTAGACCAGTGGTTCCCAAAATGTGCTCCGCGGATCCCAAAGGATCTGTGAACAGTGCCCAGGGGATCCACGGATTAATATTTATAATGGATACTTTGATTTAAAAAAACCATATTTGATAGAAATAATCATGAAACCTATTCAATTGACTATACGTTTAGTTCATATGACTTGGAATATACAGCTAATAGACCCCCTGTTAAATATATCTTCAGTGTCCAGTGTCGGATTGAGCCATTTCAGTTTACATGTTGAGCTATTTTTTGCTGAATCGTAATTGAAGTGAAATTGTTATTTACTTCCCTCATTTTCCCCTATTTGCTTTCACATAGCTATATATTTCTCAAAACTAGCAGTCTTTTCCTGGACACCTGCTACAGGACTGGTAGTTATTCCACTAATTTTAGTGTAATTTCAAACTAATATAAATACATATGGTAGTTTAGTGACATGTTCTTTCTCACTCGTGCAGCATTTGTTAGGTATCATGTGCTCGTGTTATTTATAAATTATTTAGGGTTAATTCATTTGTTTGTATGTCTTTATGACAATGTGTATACAAATTCTTATTAACTGTTAATGAGAACTCCTCTCCTCGCATGTTTAGTCATATATACAATAAAGTGAGTGAAATAACACACAGTAAAATTGATACTATTATTTTTAATATTCATCATGGATTAGTTGCTAAAAAGAGGTAATTTAAGTAAACATTCAAGTAACACTCTAGCAAGTACCAGTGTAACCTACATTTTAAGTGAATCTCAATGTTTTATGTCTCCATCTAAAAATGACAGCTGTTGAAAGTAGAAAAAACGAAAATACAAGGATTCCTATTTGTCTCTGGGTTTTAAGTATACAAGTGATAAAATTGTCCCTGATGCGGTATGCATCTTGTGCAACAAAGTTTTATCAGACAGTTCTATGTTACCTGCCAAACTTCGTCGACATTGTGATACTGATCACCCTGAATATAAGGACAAAGATGTTGGTTTTTTCAAGCGTAAACTTGGGGCATTAACAAACGGTCTGAGTCTTATGGTGAAAAGTTCAAAACTGACAATGAAAGCGCTAGTGAAGCCTGCTACAGAGTGAGTTACCATATTGCGCTTGCAAAAGAAGCCCATACCCGCTGATACCCTATTTAAGCCTTGTGCGATTGAAATGGTAGCTTGTGTGCTTGATGAGCAATCAAAAAAGAAACTTGAAACAATTCAGTTATTTAATAATATTGTTAAACGTCGCATTCAAGATCTCTTAGCATATAGAGAAAAAGAATTGGTGTCATGACTTAAATGTGTTTTTTCTGTTTCTTTGCAACTGACGAATCAACAGATGTGTCAGGGCTAGCAGTATTACTTTTATTTGTGTGTTGCTTGTTTCAGAACAAAACCGAGGAGGATTTGTTGCTGTGTAAATCATTTGAAAGTCGTACGACTGGAGAAGAAAGCTTTAAAGTAATTAATAGTTACACGAGAACACACAATATAAGTTGGGAAAAGTGTGTTGATGGGTGCATTGATGGAGGCAGAGCAATGACAGGTAAAACGGCAGGGGTCATGGCACATATCAAAGAGTTGGTGCCGTCTTGTTTGAATAGTCACTTAAACTTAAACTTAAAGAACTTTGTGAGACGAATAAACAAAACCATTCCTCACACTAGTACCCTATAAAGTAAGATTTAATGTTTACTTAGTATACTATTGCATGTATAATTTTTGTGTCATTCTGGAAAAATAATATATTTTAACATACTTTTAAAATTTTTGGTAGCAATCATCCAGACACACTGTATTTTATGCAAGCAAGGGTGTGAGGATCCATGGATACCTTACAAAGCCAAAAGGGATCCACAACCAAAGAGTTTTGGGAGCCACTGCCTTAGACCATACAACCACCAAAGCAGGTATTACAAAGTCGTCTTTAAAAAATGCACCTGTGACTACTTCTTATTTGAGCACTGCATCTTATCGATCGGGGTTATACAATGTTGAGTTGAGACTTTATACTTGTCTGCAGGTTTATAAAATGTACATCTATAACAGTGGTTCTCAACAGGGGCTAGACCGTATTTGTTAGGGGCCATAGGTAAAAATTCGTAAAATTGGGGAGCCATGGAAACTGCTAAGTGAGCCATGAAAAGATCACTTCTAGAATACAAATATTACCAATATAAAAAAGTATTAAATGGTTACTACATATTTTAACATAATAACTCAATAGCTTGTGTGTTTTTGTAACTTACTTAGAAAAGACAGATTACAGAAGCTTTTGTACTTAACTTTAATCTCATATCTGGGAATTTACAGAATTAGTAAATAAGTATTGTATTAGTGACTTAGTCCCCGCCTTCTTGTAGCAGGCAACACCCTAGTAAAAGGGTAAACTGGGAAAATGATGTATTATATTTCTAAGTATTTTCCATTTCTATGATGAATTTACCATCACATTTTAAGTAAAAACTTCAGCTATTCTTCAGTTTAGTATTCATAGTGTTTGGGGGAAGATATTTTTCTGTGCAAGTTTTAATATTGTGGTGGTTCCTAACTTTGGAGGTAAGCTACACTTTTCAACTACTATTTTTTTTGACAACTAAACATAACCTTTTATAATAGTATGAACTTTCATTACAAATAAATTATTAGCTTTCAAAAGAATTTGAATACCCTCCTTCAACAAAACATAATAAATTAATTTAACACAGTAGTTTTGTTTTATTTTAAGTAGAATAACTTACAGAGTAATTTTTATGAATACTGGTTTAACAATTTACCACATCTTTAAAAAGTTTTAAAATAGAGCAATCATGAATTTAAAAAAAATCTGAACTGCCAAAAATGGCTTGTTCCCATGGACCAATTTTCTTGTTTATGCTCAAGAGTTTAAATATTCTTTCATGTACAGTATATATCGATATTTGATTCTGCTTTTTATTTTAATTGCTTGCTGCTGAAATCATAAAATTCTTTAATTAAAGTTTTTTTACACCACTTTAATATGGTTGATTGAAATCATATTTTATACACTGTGTGGAAAGGATGAACCTTTTTAATAATCATTGGTAAGAATGAAAAGATATTGCTCCACATAATATTATCGCATCATCGCCACTCTCTCGTCTTGGATGCGTGTTAACTCCATTGTTAGTGCTCTATATGTTTTAGTAATATGAATGTGAATTGAAATCTACCTGTGTATATATCGATTATTTATGTTGTTATGACGCCAATTTGGTAGGGATTACCAATAAGACCAGGGGTGAAAATTAGGCTTATCATTTCATTTTTACATATTTTTAATATGATTTATTTTTATTTAGGCTTGCCAGATTTTTGAAATGTTCAACCTGGACACCGGAATGCCGAAATTTAAACATTTTATTTCTTACATATTAATATTTATATATAAGTTACTTAAGTAAGAAGAAACACTTTGAATGAGGAATAAAAATTTGAACTATATTTAAACAGGGTGGCTACAGAACTTCTATTATAAAATTCCCTGACTTTTCCAGGTTTTCCAGAAATTTTTGTCCAAATTTCCCTGA
>CABFVX010004972.1:3881-16974 GCA_902151425.1 Timema shepardi
CTTATGGAAACCCTAAATACCAAGTTTGAGCCCAATCGGTAAAATTGTTTCGGCTCTATCCTGAGGTGCATACAGACAGACGGTATTTCGAAAACAACTTTTTTGATTTCAGGGGGGTCATTAAACGTCGACATTCATCAAACTCTCGAGTTAGATTTTTTTTTTACGATCACAATACTTTCTCTCTGAGATGTATAGAGAAATAAAAAGATTGGGCTCCATCCATTGCAATTTGTCATCAGTTTGATGTTTCCAAACATATACCCCAATTTTCTTAAGAATAGACATATATTCTGAGAGTTGTAAAAAGGTTACTAGGTATACTTTCATGTATTCATAGGTCAAGTTATGCGATCTGCAGCTGTAGCTTTCTATATATATATAAATATTATCAATACTCCAAAGAATATGTGTGTATTTTCTAAAAGATGATACAAATGTATATTCATAAGAATATCAATGTTTTTATACAAACACTACACAGAACAATAGAAAGAAAACTGCACAAACTTGAAGATTAAATACAATCAATGCCAAATTTCTCGGTATTTCCTTTCAGAAAATAAACTTTTATGTAAGTGGCAACAGAAACTTCCACGGTTGAATTAGTTTTATTGACTAACATCGGTGAAAGTGGATATTATTATTATTATTATTAGCACTGCGTCTTACTACCCGTTCGGGTTATACGCACTCACGCTAATGTGTCATGGTAGGGTGATGGTGAGATGAAATGGAGGACCTACAGTTTAACGTGGGATCCGAACCACGGTGGAGGCCTGGAATTCCCCACATTCACAAGATGTCTTAGTCAGAGGTGAAGGAAGGGTTTGTTAACCAGATAAATCTTTGCCGCGACCGAGGATTGAACCCCGGACCCCCAGCACAGAAGTCTGACACCTTACCCCTGGACCGCCAAGTCGCCTTAGTGAATATATAGCACACTCCTCTTGAACCGCGCCGAAGAGGAGTGTTGTGGGTGTGCAATAGGAAACTCTATCCAAACACATCCACAGTAGAGCAGGGTCCCCAGTTCTATTCCCGACTGAAGAACAATATACATACTAGATAATTGCACTTTATTGACATGTAAAACACAGGTTCACTGACAAGTTTAGACGAGAAGGGCTTCCTAAACTTGACACAGGACTGCGAGGCGGGTCACCTTTCCCTCTAGCGTGGGAGCTACTGTTACTGGACTGGGGGGAAGGGGGGGTCCAGCGTTTACTTTTAATAATTACTTTAAAGACCAGCATAAGCTAACAATGACTCCATCTAGTGAACGATTAGGAAAGAAAATCGACTAAGTTTTAAAGGTATTTGTTACAATACAGGTAATGAACGAATATATATATATATATATATATATATATATANCCTTAACTCAGTAGTCAAACACTCTACCTGACTGAGATAAGTTGCCGGACCAGTCGATAATATTAATAGGTCATTTTTAAGAGTTGATGGTGACCTGGCGGTCTAGCGGTAAGGTGTCAAGACTTCTCTGCTAGCGGCCGGGGTTCAATCCTCGGTCCCGGCACAGATTTATCTGGTTGACAAACCCTTCCTTCACCTCTGACAAGACATCTTGTGAATGTGGGGAACGCCAGGCCTCCACCGTGGTTCGGATTCCACGTTAAACTGTAGGTCCTTCATTTCATCTCGCAATCACCCTACCATTACACATTAGCGTAAGTGCGTATAAACCGAACGGGTAGTAAGACGCGGTGCTTATAATAATAATTTAAGAGTTGTACTTATTAGGTCTTTTGTTTAGTAATGACACTCCTATGAGCAGCTGGTTAGTAAGCCATGTGTATAAAAGCTGTTTTTGAAAAATAACACTATAAATAAGATAATTACTATTTACTAATTATTTAACAGAAACTATTCAACCCTATTTATATCCGAGAAGAAACAATAACATCATTTAATAAAACCCTGGATATTATTTGACTAAGTCAAGTGATCTAACCACTCTCCTGGATTTACCTTCGTGAACCCCAGAGCTCAGGTATATTCTCTCACCAACTACAGAGTAGTAAAAACTCCAGCGAGGAGACATCTAGTCGGAACTGATCCCAGGGCCTCGGGACACAAATCCTCGTTCCTCTCCTCTACCCCATTAAATACCGGTTTCAGGGTAAGAGGGGGGAGGGGGTAGTATTCTATCTGAAGCCGGTGTCATCCCTAACTTAGTATTCGACTCACTTCTCCACGGTTTGTGTAACAGGCGGGAGGGAGAGGATTTCTCCTGCAGTTCTACCAACCCCACAGGAATACATAACTCGCGAAGCTTACTGGAAACAGATACTACCAACATGATGGCAGGAATATTCCCTTCCGACCGTCGGTGCTGGAACAACGGGATAAATCTGATTCATGGACATGTTATATTTTTTTCTGTTAAAAAAAAATAGAGATTGTTATTTTATAAAAACTTTAAAAAAAAGCGATGAAGTATGGAGGAGAGGTTATTCTTATTTAAAAATTTGAGTGAGATTAAAATTTTATTTTCATTCACAACTAAAACCTCAATGCAAGTAACTATTTTTATCGCTCAAAGATTATAGATTATTTTTAGAGGACGACTTTCGGAACTGTTAATTACTTAAACTACCTTATTTTTGGAAACTATAACTAAATAAAATTATTAAATCTAGGTATGTTTAACGGTATTTTTAGATATCTTAATACTTAGAAGGGATATTTTCAGGTATTTATTGCTTATAAGGGAGGCTTAAACGTATTAATTGCGCAAAAGGAATATTTTCAGGTATTTGTTGGTTATAAGGGAAGTTTCAAGGTATTAATTGCGCAAAAGGAATATTTTCAGGTATTTGTTGCGTAAAAGAGATATTTTCAGGTATGCTTTGCGTAAAAGTTAGGTAACTTGAGAAATTGTTATACATTTGAAATTAGCATGACGCGGTCATATTTAAAAAAAATACCCCCGTTCGGACTACACATGTGTATTTTAATTAGGTCCACGACTAAATTCGAACACTTCCGACTATGTCCGAGCGCACCCGACTAAATCCGAACGTACCCGAAATAATACTCTCTCCCTTGTCAACTGGAGCTGGTTAAAGGTGCATTTGTATATAGATTTAATATTTTTCTTTACGTATAAAGCAAAAATAGTGTAAAATATATTTTAAAATACATATTTATTTTATTATTTAATTATGTAAAATATAAATCTGGAGTTTATTTGTCATTTTTTTCTCTCTTGAAATAATGTTATATTTTTCATGAGCAGGTGGGCCTGGGTTCAAGACCCCTGCCTTGGACCATGTGGGATCGTCGCTTGCATGGTTTAACGCGACACTCTTAATGTTAGACTGGATTTCCAGTGATTGTGCGGTTCGAATTTCGTGGGTGTTTTTTTCATCAATCGTCTCCACCTCCCCGTCCACGTAAATAAATATATGCATATAGCCCTAACGGGTACTCTGCACTGGTACAAAAAAAAAGGGGGGGGGGTGATTTAGATGTGTAAAATTATCTAAATATATTCCATTGTTATAGGTTAGCACGAATATGTGATATCCATTTCGGTGATCGAATGGGTTAAGGCGTTACTCTAGAAATATACCCGACTCACTATGACGTGTAAATAGGGGTTACCCGCCTCGGTGGCGTAGTTGGCTAACGCGCTAGTCGTGTTGAGCTCGACTGCTGAGGACGGGGAGATCGAGGTTCGAATATCGGTCGGGTGAACTGGGGGTGGTTTTTCCTAAATGGTTTTCCACTCCCCCCTCCACGCAAATGCGGGTTCACTTCCTCTAATTCATTCTTACCAATTACTAATCCATTAGCGTAATTAGTACTTAAAGCGTATAGCCCGAATGGGTAGTAAGACGCGGTGCTAAATAATAATAATAAATATAGGGGTTCGAATTCCATTCGGGTGCGTATAAGCAATCGTCCACGTAAATGTGACTACACTTCCTTTAAATTCGTCCTCCCTCATCCCTAACTCATTAGCATAATTAATACATTACCGCATAACCCGAAAGAGTAATCAGCCGCGGCGAAAAAAATGTATGTTTTTGTTTATGTTTCAATAGATTTCACCCCGCCTCGGTGGCCGCATGGTCTAACGCGCTACTCTCGCAGTAGACTAGACTGCCGAATACGGGGATATCGGGGTTCAATCACGGTCGGGTGCTTTGAGGGTGCCCCCCCTCCCTCCGAATGGTTTTTCACTCTACCTTCACGCAAATTAGTGCACACTTTCTCTTAATTAAACCTTACTAATCCCTAATACACCAGTGTAATTATTATTATTATTATTATTATTATTATTATTATTATTAGCACCGCGATTTACTACCCGTTCGGGTTGTACGCACTTACGCTAATGTGTAATGGTAGGGTGATTGTGAGATGAAATGTAGGACCTACAGTTTAACGTGGAATCCGAACCACGGTGGAGGCCTGGCATTCCACACATTCACAAGATGTCTTGTCAGAGGTGAAGGAAGGGTTTGGTAATCAGATAAATCTGTGCCGGGACCGAGGATTGAACCCCGGCCGCCAGCATAGAAGTCTGACACCTTACCCCCTAGACCGCCAGGTCACCTGTAATTAGTACATAAGCGTATAACCTGAACGGATAATAGGTCTAGGAGCTCAATAGATTTCAATGTTTTATTTGAGAGCCCCTAAATATATCGCGTGCGCGTGGGTTAGTCGGTTCTTGTCCTCGGTCCGCCAGATTCCCGATGAAGGAGGAGGCTTGCCGGGTACACATTTTGATAGGCAATTTGTTAGACGTAGGATCAGCCAGTACCTTAAAGGATATATTTGTATATTTTCTTCCGCATCGAGTTTAGAAGCAAGTTCCTATTTATAGAACATGTATGTTGATGTAGATAAATTGGTTTCAGGAGCCAACCCAGCTATTTATTTTTTTGCAATACACCCCTCGGGGCCTCTCGACTAGAGAAAATTAACATAAAGGTCTAGTCTTAGGTTAAGAATGTAGTTCAATAATCTTATTTCGTCACAGGAGATACAAATTTATGATCAGTTGATGTTTTGGAAGGGCTTTTAGATTATAGTCGACTTGCGATGTAGCTTAGTGGAGAGAAAGCCCATTGTTTGGTCTATTTTCCAGTGAACTACAGTTGGTAGTTGTGACGTAGCCTCTATTCACCATGCAAAGGTAGAAAACTTACCATGCTCGATTCTACTATGACGTAGCTTATAGGATAGGGTCATAGTGTAATCCACTAAGGTAAGACTTCCACCATTCAGGGGAGTGTACAAAGGGAACAGAAAAGATACACACTTCAATAGTAACATGGTATGAGGCATCATTCTCACAGTATACTGGACTGGCTATGGCGGGGAGATCGGGGTTAGAATCTTGGTTGGGTGCAGTGAGAGCTGTTTTAACTAAATAGTTTTCCACTCTCCTTCCAAGTAAATTAGGGTACAATTTATCTATATTCAACCTTACTCAATCCCAACCTAGTAGCTTAATCAATACATAACCCACTTCGATGTCTGCGCGGTCTAACGCGCTACTCTCGCAGTGGATTAGACTGCCGATGACGGGTAGAGATCGAGGTTCGAATCTAGGTTGGGTGTACTGAGGGTGGTTTATTCAAAATGGATTTCCACTCTCCCTCCACGCAAGTGCGGGTACACTTCCTTGAAATATAACCTTCCTAATCCATAAATTATTAGTGAATTAGTATATAAGCGTATAACCCCGAACGGGTAGTAAGATACGGTGCTAAAGATAATGTAAATCTAAAACTTTGTCAGACGCGACTTGGCTATTATTTATTCAATAAAAATACCGGCTTATGTTACTCCATTAATTATCACTTAGGCTGAAGGCAATTTATTTCAAATATGTATTTAATAGCGTTATTCTTTATTTTAACTATCAAAGTCCGGAAAAGCCCCCATAAGCCCTCACTGACAGTCCTGCCGGGCGACCGGGAAACTAATTTACCACTAAGCGATATCAAATAGCCGAGTCTAATCCTTCCCACGCCCGCCCAGATGTATCCTCCCTACGAAAGTTTGAAGGTCATACCGCACCGCGAGATCGGGGCTTCGTTAAGAGTGTTTGGGAAGGGTCGGAGTTCGGCCCCGTGTCGGCTCACTAACTTGTTGTGGCGTCGCATTAAGGCCGGGGGCAGACTAGCGTACCGAACGTCGAGACAGAAACGCTACGGACAAAACTCAAGGATGGCTGCTATGGGGCGTCAAACGCTGCTACCGCGGGTTCTGTCAGTCGGGAAAATGTCTACTATGAGTGAAGATGATCTAATGTTCCCTCTTGCTGTATCAAATCATCTGATAAAGAGGAGAGCTCGGAATTATGGTGTGCAACCCCGTAAACAGGTGCAGACAGTTTCATACTTTGTCCGTCGCGAACATCCATCCAGACAGATATTGCGAATACTAGAGAATGATTGTGATTTGCTGTGTTTTAACGTAAATGTAAATATTGAGAAGCATTCTTGGAACACACACGTGTAAATCTTTTGACCTGAATGAAACGGAAATAGTAGTTAAGCAAACAAAAGACGCATAAAGGTTAACAGAAATTCAACTGGCTGACTCGTCATTCTTGACTTGATTGGTTTGGGTTGGATGTGGAGTATTCAGTATGACAGAATTCAGTGCTCCTTCCTTTAAAAAAAATAGTTTGTATTAGTCGGCTGAATCTAGGAGCGACTGACGCCACTGGATTATTTTGGTGTGAGATTATCCTTACAAAATTGGTTCGTCTGTGTTGCCAGTAGCTCCTTCTTACCCCAACATAACTGAAAGCAAGGAGATTTGACAACAACAGTTTACAGAGAAAAAGAGAGAAAAATGAAACTTTTCTTTTCTGTAAGACTTGCAGTTTCCTCAGAGGGGATATTGGGCTTAGTTCGTATCCCGGTCGGGTGGATCTCCTTAAATAGTTTACAGGTATGCGAATGAAAGCACATTTATTCTTCCTTACACCTATTTCCCTAGTGCTAATATGCGGATAGGCCGGACAGGCATTGGACAAAGGGATCTGGTCTATTTTATAGTAAGACCAGCCGCAGCATTTAGATGTGTGTCAGTGTGCATTTGACCGTGTGGTTAGAGCTTGGTCTAGACCAGTAGATTTCGACATTTTTTATTCGACTAATATCATTTTGGGTGTCACACTTTAGAATAATAGCATATTTTGGTAGCACCCTTAAAGGGATTAAAAGGCATCTCTCAGCTTTTTTTTTGAAAAAAAAAAGTTTGAGAAATTTTCTATATATATATCAAATAAAATTAAGATATTCACTTTTTAATATTATTATTGTGTTTTTTTATTTTAAAATTATTGAGGAAGTAATCAACTATGATATTAATTGCTAACATCAATTGGTATTTTGATGAGGGTCATGAGTTTGTTCACTAATATTCGGGAGTATGAACGAACTATAAGGGGACTCCCATTTCATGTTCGAAGTTCGATAAGTTATTTTCCTTCAGGGCGTTTGATGTTTTCAAGAGTAGATAATATTAATTGATATAGATAATGTCTACACAATTGAAATAATTTGGTGGCACACCTTCCAAGGGTTCACGGGACACCAATGTGCCATGGTACAAGTTCCTTGCGAACTGTCCATGGTCTAGATAATACAGTCCTAGATATTCCTTGTGGACTGGCTATGGTCCTGATAATACAGTCCTAGATATTCCTTGTGAGCTTTCCATGGTCTAGATAATAGAGTCCTAGATATTCCTTGTGAACTGGCCAGGGTCTAGATAATACAGTCCTAGATATTCCTTGTGAACTGGCCATGGTCTAGATAATACAGTCCTACATATTCCTTGTGAACTGGCCAGGGTCTAGATAATACAGTCCTAGATATTCCTTGTGAACTGTCCAGGGTCTAAATAATACAGTCCTACAAGTTCCTTGTGAACTGGCCATGTTCTAGATAATACAGTCCTAGATATTCCTTGTGAACTGGCCATGTTCCAAATAATACAGTCCTAGATATTCCTCGTGAACTGGCCATGTTCCAAATAATACAGTCCTAGATATATCCTTGTGAACTGTCCATGGTCTAGATAATACAGTCCTAGATATTCCTTATGAACTGTCCAGGGTCTAAATAATACAGTCCTACATATTTCTTGTGAACTGGCCATGTTCCAAATAATACAGTCCTAGATATTCCTTGTGAACTGTACATGGTCTAGATAATACAGTCCTAGATATTCCTTGTGAACTGGCCACGGTCTAGATAATACAGTCCTACATATTTCTTGTGAACTGGCCATGTTCCAAATAATACAGTCCTAGATATTACCTTGTGAACTGTCCATGGTCTAGATAATACAGTCCTAGATATTCTTTGTGAACTGTCCAGGGTCTAAATAATACAGTCCTACAAGTTCCTTGTGAACTGGCCATGTTCCAAATAATACAGTCCTAGATATTCCTCGTGAACTGGCCATGTTCCAAATAATACAGTCCTACATATTCCTTGTGAACTGTCCATGGTCTAGATAATACAGTCCTACATATTCCTTGTGAACTGTCCATGGTCTAAGATAATACAGTACAACATATTCCTTGTGAACTGTCCATGGTCTAGATAATACAGTCCTACATATTCCTTGTGAACTGTCCACGGTCTATGCAATACGGCCCTGCCGTAGCTTATACCGACATTACGCGACTCATTAATGAGACACCTTTCTGAATTCCGACGTTAATGAAAAGAGGCGTTTCGTTGTTTCATACTCTCTCTCCCCGTTGTTTGTGGGAAATGGGAATACTTCAACTCCCATTTCTAATTCAAGGTATGGGCTGCTCGAATACAAAGATTCACACAAGATTTGCCCAGAAGACGAGGTGAGGGCGATGCTATTGTTAAAACTTTGCCTCTCTCCTCAATCGATGAAGTGTGTTTCCAAGACTCGGCATTCTTTGTGTTGAACTGTATCCGGTGCGCCAAGTAAAGCGTACACTCACTTTCACAAATCCATCACAGTTTCACTCCTAATTCACTTACTTCGGGCATTTTGGCAAATGTACCCCATCACTAACCTCGCGGATCGGAGTAACCAAGCTACCGGGGATTTACACTTTCACCTAAAATCAAGAGCAGAACTGAGATGAGATCACGTGACGATCTCTAAGCCAATCACAAGGAATAAGTTCAAACTGAGTAGGTTGGTCTGCGCTAATAGATACAATCTAAGATTTGACCACGTTTATACATAGAATTCGAGCGGGACAACTAATCAAATTTCAAAAACCAACCAACTCTATCAGTGTGCATGCACCTTAATAAAATTGACCCGATCAGCGCACATCAGCCTTAACAAAACTGACTCAATTAGTGCGCATGCGCCTAAACCAACTGACGAGCATGCACGCGTTTATAAAGCGAGATACAAGCAAACAACTGCGTATAGTCGGTGACCTGGTGGTCTAGGGGTAAGGTGTCAGACTTCTATGTTGGCGGCCGGAGTTCAATCCTCGGTCCCGGTATAGATTTATCTGATTACCGAACCCTTCCTTCACCTCTGACAAGACATCTTGTGAATGTGGGGAATGCCAGGCCTACCACCGTGGTTCAATCTCACAATCACCCTACCATTACACATAGGCGTAAGTGCGTATAACCCGAACGGGTAGTAAGACGCGGTGCTAATAATAATAATACTATAAAGCGAGATACAAGCAAACAACTGCGTATAGTGTTGTGATATTATTTTAAATAGCTAGTTAAATGAAAAGCGCATGTGTTATTATTATTATTATATCTGTCATTTGTTTCCCTACATAACACAATAACTATCTTGACAGTAATATAAAGAAATTGACCATAACATTAAATATACCCTCTTGATAATAATTGGCCGTTTTAAACTTGCACGTAGTTGGCTAACGCGCTTGTCGTGTTGAAGCTCGACCGCTGAGGACGGGGAGATCGAGGTTCGAATCTCGGTCGGGTGAACTGGGGGTGGTTTTTCCTAAATTGTTTTCCACTCTCCCTCCACGCAAATGCGGGTTCACTTCATCTAATTAAACCTTCCCAATTCCTAATCCATTAGAGTAATTAGTACTTAAAGCGTATAACCCGAACGGGTAGTAAGACGCGGTGCTAAATATTATTATTATTTAGACTTGCATAGTGTTTCTGCCAGCGTGTGAATTGCTGCGCCACTCAAATGGATTCTGCTCTAAGTTTTAGACGACCATGTGAATCAAGATTTATTTAGATAATATTTAGGTTTCATTAACAATTTTTTTTAAATTTTTTAGACAACCTCGAGCAGACTGACGGAATTCTAAGAAAACACTTTTTTGTTTGTTTAGTAGGCACATAAAACACAAAGAACCATCACAGTCTTGAGGGAGAATTTTTTTCCCCGTCAATATTACGAGACGTTCTCTATATGAGAAATTGAAAACAAGATTATTCTGTATTCGTCAGTTATCGTGGCGTTTCGAAACGACTATTTGTCTGAGAATGAGCCGTCAAGTTGAAAAAATATTTCTGAACTTTCCCAACAATTGTTTTATTTTCTCGCCAAACCTCGGAGATCGTAATAAAATAAAATCTAACTTTACACTTTGATGGCCCCCTGAATCCAAAATGTTGTTTTTGAAATGCCGTCTGCCAGTCTAACTGTTACTGAGACTAGATCAGAATAACACTTGGTTTCTAGGTTTTTCATACATTTTCTCAAAGTTTTTTTTAGATTATCCACACAACCCTAGAACTAATGGTGAGTTAGTTTACTTAAGGGAAACAAGATAAAAATATATTTTAAATCAAAATCGCTTATGATTTTGATTAAATTTTGTATCAAGGTAATGTTAAGGTAGGGGCCCACTGAGATGAGCATGTAGTGGTGGAGGCGTGGCGTCTGTATGGCATGTGGTGTGGTGGAGTCTGTATGAAGTGTGGCGTGATGGAGTCGTGGCGTCTGTATGGCATGTGGTGTGGTGGAGTCTGTATGAAGTGTTGCGTGATGGAGTCGTGGCGTCTGTATGGCATGTGGTGTGGTGGAGTCTGTATGAAGTGTTGCGTGATGGAGTCGTGGCGTCTGTTTGGGTGTGGTGTGGTGGAGTCGTGGCGTCTGTTTGGGTGTGGTGTGGTGGAGTATATATGAAGTGTGGCGTGGTAGAGTCGTGGGGTCTGTATGGGTGTGGTGTGGTGGAGTATGTATGAAGTGTGGCGTGGTAGAGTCGTGGGGTCTGTATGGGTGTTGCGTGGTGGAGTCGTGGCGTCTGTATGGGTGTGGCGTGGTGGAGTCGTGGCGTCTGTTTGGGTGTGGTGTGGTGGAGTATGTATGAAGTGTGGTGTGGTGGAGTCTGTATGAAGTGTGGCGTGATGGAGTCGTGGCGTCTGTATGGCATGTGGTGTGGTGGAGTCTGTATGAAGTGTTGCGTGATGGAGTCGTGGCGTCTGTATGGCATGTGGTGTGGTGGAGTCTGTATGAAGTGTTGCGTGATGGAGTCGTGGCGTCTGTNGGTCTGTATGAAGTGTGGTGTTGTTGAGGCGTGGCGTCTGTATGGGTGTGGCGTGGTGGAGTCGTGGGGTCTGTATGGCGTGTGGCGTTGTTGAGACGTGGCGTCTGTATGGATGTGGCGTGGTGGAGTCGTGGAGTCTGTATGGCGTGTGGTATGGTGGAGTCGTGGGGTCTGTTAGGGCGTGTGGTGTGGTGGAGTCTGTATGGGTGTGGCGTGGTGGAGTCGTGGGGTCTGTATGGATGTGACGTGGTGGAGTCATGGCGTCTGTATGGCGTGTGGCGTGGTGGAGTCGTGGGGTCTGTATGGGTGTGGCGTGGTGGAGTCGTGGCATCTGTATGGGTGTGACGTGGTGGAGTCGTGGCGTCTGTATGGCGTGTGGTGTGGTGGAGTCATGGCGTCTGTATGGGTGTGGCGTGGTGGAGTCGTGGCGTCTGTATCGCACGTGGTGTGGCATGTGTCGCGCCACTAGGCCCCAACATGTGTAACATCGTGTGGCGGCCTTGTGGTGACCGCCACACGCCCGTCACTGTGCAGTGAGTGTACTGGAGTTGGTTACTGAGTTTTGTTTGTGAGTTTTTTCAATGCGGGACGATCCGGATCTTATTAAGTTTGCGGGACCCGCGAAGAAGTTCATACCGCCTTTATTACGTCAATAATGTTGATTACCATCGAAATAAAAAATACAAGACCGAGCTTGGAGCGAGATTGCAAAATATATTGGAGTAGGAGGTAAGAAATATAAAGTTTAATTTAAATTTAAAGACAATTCAAGAATGTATAATAATTGTTTGTCATTAGACACTTGTGGTTTGTCGCTGGAAAATATGCCACACCAAATGGCTTTACACCACTTTAAAGTCGCAGCCACATGCTTGCCATCTCAGTGCTCGAGGGTGCTTTACGTGAGAGGAAATAGATTGCCATCTCAGTGCTTGAGGATGCTTCACGTGAGCGGAAATATATTGCCATCTCAGTGCTTGAGGGTGCTTCACGTGAGCGGAAATAGATTGCCATCTCAGTGCTTGAGGATGCTTCACGTGAGCGGAAATATATTGCCATCTCAGTGCTCGAGGGTGCTTTACGTGAGCGGAAATATATTGCCATCTCAGTGCTCGAGGGTGCTTTACGTGAGCGGAAATATATTGCCATCTCAGTGCTCGAGGGTGCTTTACGTGAGCGGAAATATATTGCCATCTCAGTGCTCGAGGGTGCTTTACGTGAGCGGAAATATATTGCCATCTCAGTGCTCGAGGGTGCTTTACGTGAGCGGAAATATATTGCCATCTCAGTGCTCGAGGGTGCTTTACGTGAGCGGAAATATATTGCCATCTCAGTGCTCGAGGGTGCTTTACGTGAGCGGAAATATATTGCCATCTCAGTGCTCGAGGGTGCTTTACGTGAGCGGAAATATATTGCCATCTCAGTGCTCGAGGGTGCTTTACGTGAGCGGAAATATATTGCCATCTCAGTGCTCGAGGGTGCTTTACGTGAGCGGAAATATATTGCCATCTCAGTGCTCGAGGGTGCTTTACGTGAGCGGAAATATATTGCCATCTCAGTGCTCGAGGGTGCTTTACGTGAGCGGAAATA
>CABFVX010004972.1:42168-56891 GCA_902151425.1 Timema shepardi
ATTGTCCCCTCAGTAGTGCTGTGGACAAGTAGTGGTATGCACCTGGGAGTGTGAATTGTCCCCTCAGTAGTGCTGTGGACAAGTAGTGGTATGTACCTGGGAGTGTGGATTGTCCCCTCAGTAGTGCTATGGACAAGTAGTGGTATGTACCTGGGAGTGTGAATTGTCTCCTCAGTAGTGCTGTGGACAAGTAGTGAGTGATATGTAACTGAGAGTGTGAGTTGTCCCCTCAGTAGTGCTGTGGACAAGTAGTGGTGTGTACCTGGGAGTGTGAGTTGTCCCCTCAGTAGTGCTGTGGACAGGGAGTGTGAATTGTCCCCTCAGTAGTGCTGTGGACAAGTAGTGGTATGTACCTGGGAGTGTGAGTTGTCCCCTCAGTAGTGCTGTGGACAAGTAGTGATATGTAACTGAGAGTGTGAATTGTCCCCTCAGTAGTGCTGTGGACAAGTAGTGGTATGCACCTGGGAGTGTGAATTGTCCTCTACTAGTGTATAGTCCCAGTAGCACTTGGATGTGTCGTGACGTCAGTCCGGAGGACAGTGTCTAAGGTAGAAAGGTCTACCAGGAACAGCCGAGACTTCAAAGAGATCTTTATTGCGTCTCGCTCGAGCTGACATTGTAATTTGAAGTGTTCCTTCACTTTGACTTGGCGGGTGGGGGGTGAGGTTGGGTGGGGGGAGCAATATCTTGTAACTTCTCAAAGTTGAGGGTGCCAGGGGATTGTTTCCATGTGATGTTGGTTACACTCTGTTGTGAGGTAGATGGATATTGGTTACACCCTGCTGTGAGGTTGAGGGATATTGGCTACACCCTGCTGTAAGGTTGAGGGATATTGATTACACCCTTCTGTGAGGTTGAGAGATGTTGTTTACACCCAGCTGTGAGGTTGAGAGATATTGGTTGTATCCTATTGTGAGGTTGAGGATATTGGTTATATACTATTGTGAGGTTGAGGGATGTTGGTTACACCCTGCTGTGAGGTAGAGGGTTATTGGCTACACTCTGCTGTAAGGTTGAGGGATATTGGTTACACCCTGCTGTGAGGTTGAGGGATATTGGCTACACCCTGCTGTAAGGTTGAGGGATGTTGATTACACCCTTCTGTGAGGTTGAGGGATATTGGCTACACCCTGCTGTAATGTTGAGGGATATTGTTTACACCCTGCTGTGAGGTTGAGGGATATTGGCTACACCCTGCTGTGAGGTTGAGGGATATTGGTTACACCCTGCTGTGAGGTTGAGGGATATTGGTTACACCCTGCTGTAAGGTTGAGGGATGTTGTTAACACCCTGCTGTGAGGTTGAGGTATATTGGTTACACCCTGCTGTGAGGTTGAGGTATATTGGTTACACCCTGCTGTGAGGTTGAGGGATGTTGTTTACACCCTGCTGTGAGGTTGAGGTATATTGGTTACACCCTGCTGTGAGGTTGATGTATATTGGTTACACCCTGCTGTGAGGTTGATGTATATTGGTTACACCCTGCTGCGAGGTTGATGTATATTGGTTACACCCTGCTGTGAGGTTGAGGGATATTGGTTACACCCTGCTGTGAGGTTGATGTATATTGGTTACACCCTGCTGTGAGGTTGAGGTATATTGGTTACACCCTGCTGTGAGGTTGTGTGTTAGCTACATTCTGGCTGGTGATATAGGTGTTATAGATAATAATCATAGAGAGGTCTGGTTGGCATGTTTTAACAGTACAATTCTCATAAGAAGGAAAACTAGACAATTTATTAAATTTAATTTCACGTATTCATACGGCAATTTTTATTTTGTATAGACAATATCAATGCATAAACTGACACAAAAAATACAGTACAATTTTATCTATGTTGCCCCTTTAAAACATGATCGTATTATCTAAATTACCCTTTTTAACAAATTTGTGCTGACAGACTCTTGGTGAAATGACTCCTTCTGTCAATAAATAATTAACATTCTCTTATATGAAGGCCTGGGGAACTGTCAATGTATACCTTGATCTTGTTACCAATAAAGATTCGGAGAAACTTTGATAAAATATTGTTTTTTTTAGATCAAAATTAAAAGTCACAGATTACATGACTTGACGTATGAACAAGTGAAAGTAGATCTAGTATCTTTTTGTAATATTTTTTTAAATTTCTGCGTCTAACTACCCAATCGGACTGTACGCATATGACCTAATTACGCTGATATGGTAGGGATGAACAGGGTTGAATTTGGAGGAATTGCGTCCACATTTGCGTGGAGGGAGAGTGTAAAACCGGCCTCGATACACCCGACCGGAACATGAACCCTGATCTATCCATCATCGGTAGTCCAAGTCTATTGAGAAAGCTACGCCCTTTGACCAGCGTTTTTAAACCGGTGTGTCGCGGGAGTTTGGGGGAGAGGGGTAAAAAACGAAGCCGGAAAAATGTTGTGGGGGAGAAAAATATTACTAACCTCATGACAAAAAAATTTTTTAGTGACATATTTATTATTATTATTATTAGCACCGCGTCTTACTACCCGTTCGGGTTGTACGCACTTAGTCTAATGTGTAATGGTAGGGTGATTGTGAGATGAAATGAAGGACCTACAGTTTAACGTGGGATCCGAACCACGGTGGAGACCTGGCATTCCCCACATTCACAAGATGTCTTGTCAGAGGTGAAGGAAGGGTTTGGTAATCCGATAAATCTGTGCCGGGACCGAGGATTGAACCCCGGTCGCCATCACAGAGGTCTGACACCTTACCCCTAGACCACCAGGTCACCGACATATTTAATAGAAATTTAACTATTGGACTTTTAAAAGTAAACTTAACATTCTTGATACAATCTCTACTTGTTTTTAAAAAACTGATGGTGGTGTGCCTTAACAATTTTAGCTCCTTGTTCAGTGTTCCGTGAGTTAAAAAATGTTTTGAAAATCGTTCTTTTAGACCAATCGAACAATGAGGCGGTTATTTTTGTTCTTTTATTTGTCTAGTTTTCTTATGTGTCCATTTGTAAGAAAGAGAGAGAGAGAAATAAAAGAGGACGAACGTTAATAAGAATGTTCATTGCATCTACTTATATTAAAATATAACTTACTGCCTGACCGACCAACAAATCGCTCCGAGCTGGTCTCCTGTTTATCTCCTCTGGCCACAATCGGCCGACCTTAATTCACCCCATGGAAATAAACATTCTCCCTAGCCCTTCACGTGAAGGGTAATCTGACATGATAACCCTTTTAATCCCTCACGAGGGTTTCCCTCTTAATACTCATACAAAACCTCTTGAATAATTCAGTCCCCTTAAGAGACTCTACAACAAACAAACAAACACACAAACACACAAAAAAAAAACCACATCTCCTTCACGAACGCTCCTGTATAACAATCTACTTAAATTTATATGCCCCTCTCTCTTGTTTTCTGAGGGACGAAGGGGGGTAAGGGGTTGCCGGCACGTCGTCGGCGATTTATTGTTTTCAAGGCCACGCGGTGTAATTAAGCCGCAGTAATCCCTCCCCCCCCCCCTCACCAACCAGAGAACTCAGGTCGGTCTTAGCAAGTCGTCGCCTGGCTTACAGCTAGGGCAGTATTTCATTACAGCTACCCCTTTCCACCCCCCTTCTCCGTGATACTATATCTCTCTCCTCTCCTTCTCTCATCTTTACTACATCTACATGTAACATTTACTCTTTAAAAAAAACTCCTTGGTTCTCTCTCTCTTCCCCTATTTTACCATTTCCTCCCCACAACTTCTCGATTTTAATTCGAAGGTGCTGAGTTGTGAGATAGATAGATATATATAGAAGGGGAGTTGGTTTTTCTGAAACTCGACTCTCCAGTTTACCTTTCGACCCCGTTACAACCCTTCCCGTGGGGGGTTCCCAGGGCTTACTTAACCCCCCCTAGATAGGTGTGGGGTGGCTCCCTCTCATTTCCTCCAGTTCTATGCACACACAGTAAACTAATCGGTTTCCGATCCTGCTTTTGTCCGAAAACGAAATTCCCGGGGGTTTCCCCTATTCTTGTATGTTTTGCGGTTACCAGCATCAATTCATATAATTGTGTTTTGATGCAAGACGTGATATGAACCCGGGCTCCTGAATGATTCCGGTTCTTGTAAGTTTAGTAGTAGTTAATCCACGAATTTATGTTAGGATGTTTCCTCGGTCCCGGCACAGATTTATCTGATTGCCAAACCCTTCCTTCACCTCTGACAAGACATCTTGTGAATGTGGGGAATGCCAGGCCTCCACCGTGGTTCGGATCCCACGTTAAACTGTAGGTCCTCCATTTCATCTCACAATCACCCTACCATTACACATTAGCGTAAGTGCGTATAACCCGAACGGGTAGTAAGACGCGGTGCTAATAATANTACCATCACACATTAGCGTAAGTGCGTATAACCCGAACGGGTAGTAAGACGCGGTGCTAATAATAATAATAATAATAATAATAATTAAGATAGTTCTTACATTTAGAAAACAAGTTTTTTTAAATCTGTTGAGGTTAAGGCGTTAGTCTTCTCTTCAACTTAACCAAAGACAAAATATTATATTTATTAAAAATATAATCATATACTAATAATAATAGTATTATATTTAGAATATAGCACTGGGCTAAATCATGGTTAAAATTAGGAGGGATAGCCGGCACACTTACCTTGCTGATACTGGAGTAGAAATTGTTTAGATAGAACACTGAAAAAAACACAAACACATTTTTAAGGACAAGCTCTCACTGTCAGTATCACCAAGGTAAGGGTGCTGGCTGTCCCTCCTAATTAAAACTATAATATTAGTATACAAATAATGAAAAGTTAGTTTAGTAAAAACCCATTTGCACACTTATCCATACACAAATTATCTCTATTATAAGGAATGAGAACTAATAAATAGTTAGACCAATGTACAATACTATTAACTTGTTTTTCAAAAACAAGAGGATTTTGAACCTGATTGTTTAAAAAAGTAACCCATAGCGACTCTAAATGTTGTCATAAAGTCTAGATTTTCAAGGGAGTCCACGTAAATCAATATTTTTATTAGGTTCAGTTCGGTGGTCGCTTCTTGCCTTTAGATTCACTTTCATTGAAAACTATTTCGGTGGCTGCACGATCTAAGGCGCTACTCTCGCAGTAAACTATACTGCCGATGATGGGGTGATCGAGGTTCGATTCTCGGTCGAGTGTGCTGATGTTTTTTTATTAAAAAAACACTGTTTTCCACTATATCCACGAAAATATGGGTACACCCTGTCTTAATATAACCCCCATTACCTAAAATAATTACCGTAGCTAGGCAATAAGCGTATAATCCGAACGGTTAGTAAGACTCGGACGTAAAAAAATTACTCCAACAGAGCCTCAGTTCACTAATGTAACACTCAGAACTTAAACCTAAATCTGATTAACCCTAGATTTGTTTGTGGAACGTAATTTGGATCGTTCGGGAACTGTTTAGACGTACAAACTAGTCACATGTAGTTCCACTAATCACCACCTGAGGCTCTGTCTTCAGACACCGTGGATTACACTGAGATATTAGTTGGGTAATCCTGGAGCTTACCTCAACATAAACTTACCCACCCTTGGGAAGAGGTCAATACCCTCCATCCCTTACCAAACAGCCCCTTTTACCGCCCTGGAAATGTTAACCGTAGTATACAGCGATATCCTTCCGTAAAATTCCCTTGGAGACTTTCCATGGCAACGAAAATCCCTTAAAATAAAGTGCACCAGCTGGAAGGAAGGGGGTGTGAAGGGGGGAGTTAAAATAAGGAGTTAGAAGCGCTTCGAGTCCTCTTCTAAATATCAACGACCTGGGAATGGCAGCTATTTCGAAGGGCAGTAGACAACAGGTCGCACTTTAATAGAAGAAGAGGGAGGGGGAGGTATTAAGAGGGTGGGAACTACCCTTTCCGTGATAGTCTCGCTGTTGGAGGACTACTCGCTTCGCTCTTGTTTTCTTCGGGAGCCAATTTTCAAAACTGTGATTTGCCGGGTAGTTTTAATTGTTACAGGTGTTTGTAATGGAGGCGTTTTGATTTTGATTCAGAGAATTTATTTCACCCTTAAAATGGGCAAATTCTTGACTCGTTGGATGAAAGAATTTGCGTGGAAATAAAAAAAGCTTTTTCATACACCATTTATAGAAAATGGCGCATGGTCAGAAATGTTATAGGATCTAATTTGTTTTAATAATCAAGTGTGATGAAGTTTCCTTTACTGTTGAAAACAAAGTGTTTTCAATTTCCATGAATGGAAGTTCAGAATAAAGGAGATTAGTCTTAAATGCAAGAAAACCATTATCTGATTTCAATAATTATGTTGAACAACTTCAGCAAGTGGTACCGGTAACTTTATTGATGTCCTTCTTTTGAACTAATGGCCTTCTAACTTTCCTTCCATTGAGCTCGTGACCTTCTATCTTTCCTCCCTTCCATTGAACCCATGACCTCCTATCTTTCCTGCCTTCCATTGAACCCATGACCTCCTATCTTTCCTGCCTTCCATTGAACCCATGACCTCCTATCTTTCCTCCCTTCCATTGAACCCATGACCTTCTACCTTTCCTCCCTTCTATTGGACCTATGCCCTTCTGACCCTCACAACTGCACGCCTCAGAGATCAAAGGTGACGACATGAAGTCACTCAGTGGAGCAACAGCTCAGACAACTGCCGCGTGATAAGACGCCCGCCTGATTCCACCCCAAGAAACACGACAGCGGTTTGTTTGGCGCCCGCCCCTCCCTTCCCCCGCTAAGTTTCACTCGTCTCTCCTCCACTTAGACAACTTAACAAACGCTCCAACAAAGAAGCTACGAAAATTCCCCAGAGACGGGTGAGAACGGCTCAAGTTCAATAAAATATATATAATATTGTTGCTCACCGAAACGAGTTTAAAATTTGTTGCGCGCTTTCCCATGGATAAAAAACCTTGATCTAACGAAATCTTATCAATAAAAATTCAACAATTTGAAAACAAATTTCTGGTTAATGTGTAGAGTCAAAATTATTGTTATAGTTTCAGAAATATGAAATATAAAACTTTAACTACTGACGATATAATCAAAACAGAGGTTATGAATTAAACTTTCGAAAATAAAACATGTTAAAGCTATATACCCGCCTCGGAGGCGTAGTTGGCTAACACGCTAGTCGTGTTGAGCTAGACTGCTGAGGACGGGTAGATCGAGGTTCGAATCTCGGTCGGGTGAACTGTTTTTTTTTTCCTAAATGGTTTTCCACTCTTCCTCCACGCGAATGCGGGTTCACTTCCTCTAATTCAACCTTCCCAATTCCTAATCCATTAAAGTAATTAGTACTTAAAGCGTATAACCCGAACGGGTAGTAAGACGCGGTGCTAAATATTATATTATTGTTAAAGCTATACCTCTGTTGAATAATTTTCTTCTGGCCCAAATTGTGAGTCGGAAGTGGTCAGAATATTATCAGCATGGTTTGAGTAGATGTTCTGGTGACGGACAGCGATGAAGGCAGATGTTTTGTGACCTGCATCGCTCTTCACTGTAACCAGTTGACAGTTACAACCAAACAAATCCTGTAGATTGAAGACGCGCGAATGTTAAGTTATTGAAGTCTCTCAGTGATTATTTGTGTGACGCATGCGCAGAGTAATCCCGGGGGAATGCTGTGTTGTGTCAGAGTGGAGGGGGTAAAGGGAGGTTAATATACTGTTTGACTGAGGGGAGCCGCAAACCAGGGAGTGGTTGTGCGGAGAGTAATAACTGGGAAGTGTTTAGTTAGATCCAGTGGTATATATACGTGTCTAGTTGGATATAAGGTGGTATATACGTGTCTAGTTGGAGATAAGGTGGTATATACATGTCTAGTTGGAGATAAGGTGGTATATACGTGTCTAGTTGGAGATAAGATGGTATATACGTGTCTAGTTGGAGATGAGGTGGTATATACATGTCTAGTTGGAGATAAGGTGGTATATACGTGTCTAGTTGGAGATAAGGCGGTAAATATACGTGTCTAGTTGGAGATAAGGTGGTAATACGTGTCTAGTTGGAGATAAGGTGGGATATACTCGTACGTGTCTAATTGGAGATAAGGCGGTATATACGTGTCTAGTTGGAGATAAGGTGGTATATACGTGTCTAGTTTGAGATAAGGTGGTATATACGTGTCTAATTGGAGATAAGGCGGTATATACGTGTCTAGTTGGAGATAAGGTGGTATATACGTGTCTAGTTGGAAGATAAGGTGGTATATACGTGTCTAGTTGGAGATAAGACGGTATATACGTGTCTAGTTGGAGATAAGGTGGTATATATGTGTCTAGTTGGAGATAAGGTGGTATATACGTGTCTAGTTGGAGATAAGGTGGGATATACTCGTACGTGTCTAATTGGAGATAAGACGGTATATACGTGTCTAGTTGGAGATAAGGTGGTATATACGTGTCTAGTTGGAGAAAAGGTGGTATATACGTGTCTAATTGGAGATAAGGCGGTATATACGTGTCTAGTTGGAGATAAGGTGGTATATACGTGTCTAGTTGGAGATAAGGTGGTATATACGTGTCTAGTTGGAGATAAGGTGGTATATACGTGTCTAGTTGGAGATAAGGTGGTATATACGTGTCTAGTTGGAGATAAGGTGGTATATACGTGTCTAGTTTGAGATAAGGTGGTATATACGTGTCTAGTTGGAGATAAGGCGGTATATACGTGTCTAGTTGGAGATAAGGCGGTATATATACGTATCTAGTTGTAGATAAGGTGGTATATACGTGTCTAGTTGGAGATAAGGCGGTATATACGTGTCTAGTCGGTCCGGAGAGTTCACCCACACATCTATATGGACAATATCTGCAAGTAGCCAAATGACAGCATTCATCATTCTGTTTAACAACACATAGACCTAGCGTGGAATGCTCTCTTAGCACCCGGGGAGGTAAAATATCACAGAGCATTGTTTGCTGACAAATGATAACTGTAAGGTGCGACATTTCTGTAAAGTTAGTTAAAGACCCGATGTTCGTGGGCTCAAACCCAGCCGAGGTTCACGGATTTTTCTTGAGCGAAAAAAATAAATATATCCGTAGCACAACTTCCTTCGAAAGGCAAGTAAAGCCGTCGGTTCCACGTCAATCGTGGCGCGCGGAAGAACCCTGGAAGTTATGTGGAAATACCACTCCCGGCAAAATTAGTAGGCTCGTTCGCTCTCGCTCATAGAAATTCAGCGTGTAAGGCAACGGGTAGCTATCACACTTTCTGGAGTTCCCCAGTGCATATTATACCAACCAGATGGTGCGGGCTGCACTAACCAGCCCAAGGGCCGACTGTGTAGGAATAACATCGAACCAAACTTCGGGTTGTTGAGTTAAGGAGATGTTTAAGACAGTAAAAATGTTGAAGAAACATCGACCAAGACAGGGGTGTACTGGCAGGTTCCAAGCGGTACGGGACTACAAATATGACGGTCCTTGAGGTGCGGCAGAATGGAGCGCAAGTAATTTCACACTTTTTATAGCATTACATTTTTTTTTTGCGAAAATAAATCAAATATTTCTCCAGTAGCAACGTAGAGTTTAGTTTTCTGCACATGCTAATATCAACAGATCTTGAATATCTGTCAAGGGTGTCCTGGAATTTTGTCAAAACCTTTTCTCTTTATTTAAAAAAAAAAAATATTTAGCACCGCGTCTTACTACCCGTTCGGGTTATACGCTTTAAGTACTAATTACGCTAATGGATTAGGAATTGGGAAGGTTGAATTAGAGGAAATGAACCCGCATTTGCGTGGAGGGAGAGTGTAAAATCATTTAGGAAAAACCACCCCCAGTTCACCCGAGCGAGATTCGAACCTCGATTTCCCCGTCCTCAGCGGTCGAGCTCAACACGACAAGCGCGTTGGCCAACTACGCCACCGAGGTGGGTTTTATTTAAAAAGTTATTACAAAATTACAGGACACCCTTGACAGATATTCGAGATCTGTTGATAATAGAATGTGCAGAAAACTAAACTCTACGTTGCTACTGGAGAAATATTTGACTTATTTTGGCCCAAAAAATGAAATGCTATAAAAACTGTAAAATTACTCGCGCTCCCTTCGGCAGCACCTTAATGAAGTCACCGACTTATGACGTTACAACAGGTCGATACAGGATCTATCATGTTAATGAGTTTACGTTTAATTCAGCGAGTCTTAAAGATATAACTTTGAAAAAGAAACCATACATTCTTAATTAAATCTATAACTAGTCATGCAGTGTCACAACATTAATATTTTTTTTATCTTAAAGCCGTTTTTTTTTATAAATTATCTACAACTTACTCTATTTAACTTGGTCATGAAAATGGCTTGTAGGAGTCTTCCTGTCAGTATATAGATTTTAAAAGTCCGAGGCAACATATGCAATTTTAAAAATCAAATCAATATTTTCAAGCAGCAAATAGTATAGTGATTGTATAAACTAGTCAGCGGAAGAGGGGAAGTGTTATCGGTAGATAAACACAATCCCTCGGAGGAGAAACTGCTCCTTTTCTTCCCTCTCTTTCTATCTCGTACATTGGTGTCTAAGTGTGATAGTGAGTGTGTAAACTAGTCATAGGAAGAGGGGAAGTGTTATCGGTAGATAAACACAATCCCTCGGAGGAGAAACTGCTTCTTTTCTTCCCTCCCTTTCTATCTCGTACATTGGTGTCTAAGTGTGATAGTGCTTAGACTGCTTAGATACGTCAAGTTAAGACGCCACCCGCTTAGAAAAATAGCTACGAAATCTGCGACTAGATAAAGTCGTCCCATTCATAACTACCACTGAGGCTACGATCAGTAAGATCAAGGGGAGAGTTGAAGTAATTATATATTTGTATTTAATCCCGCTGTTATTTCAGCTCCGTTATCGATGATAATGTGACTACTCCATAGACTTAAAACGTACATTTTTTAAAATTCTATATTGACATGAACAAAAATGCTTCTACAGTAGCCCCATGGCTTCTTTGGTGATGACTGACAGCTGACGGCCTTGAAAAGCTACCAGACCAAGTTATATATCCCTACGCCGAACCATATGATCAGCAAAAACATGTGTTAAGCAGTTGTCAGTTCTGACAGTCAGAATTTAGGTATACACACCTAAGTGTTGACTTTCAGAAGTCAGCTGTGAGCTGTCAGTCAGCACCAAAGAAGCCACGGGGCTACTGTAGATTCGATTAAGTTTTTGATATATTTTAGTTTGTAAAATGATGCTACTTGCTACTACTACAAAGCTAGTAACAGTCAGTATCCTATTACAACAAATGGGGTTATGTTTGTTTTAATAAATTGTTTATAAACAACAACACCAAGAAACAACAAACGAGATTGTTTTACATTTGATACCATCGTATATTTTAATAAATGGTGTATTCTGAGGTATCCCGACAAAATATGGTACCAGCAACATTTCATATCACTCTGATTTTTCACGACATTTCGTAACACCATACCTCCAGTACCTACTCCAAATTAGTTTATGTTAGGTCTGGTTAGGTTAGGTTAGGTTAGAGACATGTACGCAATCGTTCAGTATTCATACTCCAGTACCTACTCAAACTTAGTTTAGGTTAGGTTTGATTAGGTTAGGCCAGGGGCATGTACGCAATAGTTCAGTATTCATACTCCAGTACCTACTCAAACTTAGTTAAGGTTAGGCCAGAGGCATGTACGCAATCGTTCAGTATTAATACTCCAACTTAGTTTAGGTTAGGTTTGGTTAGGTTAGGCAAGAGGCATCTACGCAATTGTCACTCTCTAAATTTTACCAGCAATAACCAACTGCTAACTCAGGTATAAGAATAAACAACTGTGCGCAATAGCTGCTATTTCTTGGGTGTACGGAATATAAATGGTACCATCTGTCGCATATTCGCATTCTGGGCCCCGTAAGACTTATTCACTGGAACCTTTTGATTAAATTGTAATAATGATAATAATTTACAATTGAATGGATGTATTTATTTTAGTGATAACTGCGGCAGACTAATATATATCGGCGACCCGGTCCACGCCTGGAACGAACATGCGGTACTTGGAGTGTTATTCAACGGATTGGTTTAATGTTCCCTTCCCCCCACCCCCACCCCCTCTTCCTCAGCCTCGCGAGAGTCCATTAGGGTCGAGGGTCCCATTACATGGGGGTCATCCTATTACGTGTGGAGCTATGTTAGTATATATTTGTTGTTTGTCCCGTCTGGCCCCGAGATGTTGCCCGTGCCACATTGTCACAGTGGGAATAAAGTGGCACACGCGTGGCTCCCCACTACACTAAGCTATGGTGGTGCCGTGCCACAATGCCCCGGTAAGAATAAAGTGGCACACGCGTGGCTCCCCACTACACTAAGCTATGGTGGTGCCGTGCCACATTGTCACAGTAGGAATAAAGTGGCACACGCGTGGCTCCCCACTACACTAAGCTATGGTGCAGCCATGCCACAATGCCCCGGTAAGAATAAAGTGGCACACGCGTGGCTGTCCACTACACTAAGCTATGGTGCTGCCGTGCCATATTGTCACAGTAGGAATAAAGTGGCACACGCGTGGATCCCCACTACACTAAGCTATGGTGGTGCCGTGCCACATTGTCACAGTAGGAATAAAGTGGAACACGCGTGGATCTCTACTACATTAAGCTATGGTGGTGCCGTGCCACAATTCCCCGGTAGGAAGAAAGTGGCACACGCGTGGCTCCTCACTACACTAAGCTATGGTGCAGCCGTGCCACATTGCCACGGTAGGAATAAAGTGGCACACGCGTGGCTCCCCACTACACTAAGCTATGGTGCAGCCGTGCCACAATGCCCCGGTAAGAATAAAGTGGCACACGCGTGGCTCCCCACTGCACTAAGCTATGGTGGTGCCGTGCCACATTGTCACAGTGGGAATAAAGTGGCACACGCGTGGCTCCTCACTACACTAAGCTATGGTGGTGCCGTGCCACAATACCCCGGTAAGAATAAAGTGGCACACGCGTGGCTCCCCACTACACTAAGCTATGGTGGTGCCGTGCCACAATGCCCCGGTAGGAATAAAGTGGCACACGCCTGGTCCCCGCTACACTAAGCTATGGTGGTGCCGTGCCACAATGCCCCGGTAGGAATAAAGTGGCAGACGCGTGGCTCCCCGCTACACTAAGCTACTCCCGTTCCAACTGAATACTTTGTCACATACAATCTTATCTCTCCATTTTTCCCCACCGGGTTTTAAACCAAATAATACGCCTTGAAGATAGGCCAAAAGCTATGAGCAGTTCCAATCTACCCCCTCAACGATATCTGCTCCGGTTTTATATTCTCGACCTTTTTTGTGGTCTGGATGTCCCCCCTCCCCCACACCCGAACAAACAGAATGATTACAATTAGATTTGTGAGGCCGGTACTTTTTAGAGCCTCATTCACGGTAAAAAGCTGCGCTGTTTATTTTCTACGAGTGCTTTTACAATAACATATTCCACACTTTAAAAACTTTTTATTCAAAATTTTGTCCTGTAACCGAGTAAAATACCCCAAGGATCAACTACAGTGGTTAGATTTAGATAACCTGCTTCAGTGGTCGCATGGTGTAAGGCGTCAATCTCGTGTTAGGTTAAACTACCGATGACAGGGATATCGAGGTTTCCAATCTAGGTAGGTTATTCTGAGGGTGGGTTGTCCACTATACCTCTACGTAAATGCGGGCACACTTCCTTTAAATTCAACCGTTTTCATCCACGACTCATTAGCGTAATTAGTAAATATGCGTATAACCTGAACGCGGTGGTAAAAAATATATAATTAATGTATATAAAGAACAAATCACAATTGAAATCTATTCTCGGTTGAAGTAAACATAGCACAGGTGTACTTTTTTTTATCACCGCGTCTTACTACCCGTTCGGGTAAAACACCTATATACTACTAATAACACTATTGTGCTAGGGTTGAGAAAGAAAGGTTGAATTTAGAATGAGTGTACCCAAATATGCATTAAGGAAGTGTGGAAAACCATTGAGTAAATACCATCCTCAGTACAACCGACCGGGATTCGAACCCCAATATTGGCAGACAGTCTATTGAGAGTGACGCCTTAGACCATGTGTCCACCGAAGTGAGTGATGTTACATTAATTATGATTATTTATGTGAAAAATTACATTAACTTCAGGTTACAAACACAAAATAAATATTTTGAAAATAATTAGTTAAATTATGAGTAAATCTTGGATTTTTTTTTGTATTTCTAAGATTATTTTGAACTTTATTAAATATTATGTTATTTGAACTAAGTAACAATTATTGCGTTCTTGACTACATGTTGAATTCTGAAACTGGTTTCACTGATGTATACCTATTTTATCAAACCATACTCCTTGATTTAAAGGAGCTTTGGTTTATTTATAAAAGGTTACAACTAATTTAAAATTAATTTAAAAATAATTCGGAAATCTATGACTGATTGATCGATTAATAATCAATATTTTCCACTAAAGGAGTTTAATAGAACGTCCTATTTATTGAATGTATACGGCGGTAGTAAAGAAGATTTAAATTACCCTTACTCCACATTTACTTGTAACAATTTGGAGGTGTGTGACATCCTATATAGCAATGTTGTGACAGTCCACACATGATTGTTATGACCTGAAGTTGTGTGACATCCTGTATAGCAATGGTGTGACAGTCCACGCATGATTGTTATGACCTGTAGTTGTGTGACATCCTATATAGCAATGTTGTGACAGTCCACACATGATTGTTA